>CM037853.1:159440878-159484313 GCA_021234595.1 Delia radicum | reverse complement strand
GAAAACGTATAGAGGTCTGGCCAGGCATATGTGTTTGTTTGAAGGTTTCAGAATATGTGTTTGACGGGGTTAAGTAATGAAAGTATGGTTTTTGATTTTTTAAAACAAAAACCAGTAACAACAAAACAAAAATTTATATACAAAATAAATTAAATTTAAGTTAAAAAATACTACTTTTCGGAAGTAATTAAAAAATTTTTAGTCAAATTACGTATTATTAATCTATTTTTAAAGGTATTTTTAAAAATAAAATTAATTACATGCATGAGTTGAAGACTAAAGAGATTCCATAAGTAGATTGTTGGCAAATTCAATCTCATAAAATTTTATGCATACTCGGTCCGGTGAATTTCCTTCACGAAAGAGAAGGTGAAACAAAATGAAAAAAAAACAGAGTTTTGCTTAGTATTCTTAAATAAATCGGTACAAAAAACAACTTCAATAATTAAATTATTAATAATAATTAGTTTTTTTGCTTAAACTTTAGTATTTGTTGTAAACACGATTTAGCTAACTTTTATTTTTTTGTTTTTTTAGTATCCTTCGTCGACTCTTATTTATCGGTGAATATGACCGATTATTTTTCTGCAAGAAAATGCAGATCTATCTGCAAAGAGAGCTTATGAATATCCGTTGATTATGTCCATTGAACAACTTTCGAAAAAAATTATTGAAGTGTGCTCCCAAACAAAGTTAACACACAAAAAGTTACGTTAATAAGTTAAGCGATAAATAAAACAAAATAAACATATTATTAATTCAAATTTATAAAGATTTATATTCTTTACCATTTAATATAAAAGTTTAGCTTTAAATAACTTTTCCGGTATGTCTCCCATATGGAATTTTGTGATTTTGCTGTCCACTTATATCGAAAGTAGGGATTTGAGAACTTTTTTTTGGAAATTTTTATAGGTTTTCAATTGGTACCAATCCGGAATGTTTTTAGGACTTTCCGCTACATAAAATACGCAAATACTTAGCTTTTGTCGCCCATAATACAACATTTGAATATTTTTTAAAAAAAAATTCTTTTTTTTAGTTTTGCTCGTTTTTTCGGCTTAAGTATTCTCTTTTGCATTCCTGTCCGGAATTTTTAATGTTCTAAGCCTAACAATTTTTTTAACTTGGCACACACAAATGTTTTGAACATTGCACGCTGCTTTGTGGCCAGAAACCTTGGGATCATCTCTCAAAGCCTTCTCCTCTTTGGAAAAGTTCATTGTTTTCTTTGTTTTATACCAGTTTCAGATTTTCTGCCAATTCCTAGGTCTTTGTTTAACTGTATTACCACATTTAAAATAAACTGACTGTATACGTGCAACTTGTGAGTGATTTGTTTGAAAGTCCAACTTGGATTATTTCGAAAATTTTCAAAACTTTTTCAGAACTTTCTTTTGATTATTTATTGTAAACTAAAGGCCTCATTAGTTGTTACTTTCTGTTGCCGTTCTGTGTCGTTATGTACTGTAGGTAATATTTTGTAATTACTTTTTCTGTGAAAGGAATCAGCTTTCTAAAAAGTAAAAGAAAATCCAAACAAAAACATTCAAATCAGGGATGATAAATGCGAATTTAAAATAGTACCAACCTGCATATAAAATAGTACTTTTTCGGTTTTCGGCATTAAAAGTATAAAAAAAAATTTAAATATAAATTAACAAACAAAAGTGCATGCATAAATTTGGTTTTACAATTTTTACCTTTGTACCCTCCAAAATGAACAATTACAAATGAAACAACAACAAATATATTAAAAAAAATATTTTAAGAGGTGAAAACAAAATTTTGAGGTGAAAAAAAATTTTTGGATGTTAAAAAAATAAATTGTGTGATGAAAAACATTTTTGAGGTAACAAAAACTATTTTTGAGGGGAAAAAAAAAATTTTTGTTTAGAAAAAAGATTTGCGCTGAATTTTAATATTATTCAACTCTTAGCGTCTGGTGGAAAAATATGACGTTATATTTTATACACCAGACACTACAATGAATTCTAATAATATACAGTGCATATACACCAATTGTATGGAAAATTTAGAGGTACTTTTATATTGTCACCATTACTTTTGAACCGCTGGACCGATTTTGCTCATTTTCAATACCTAACTTTTCGGCAAAATGTACATAAAGCAATGTGAAAATGAGCAGTGCGTACTAAGAAAATTAGCCGTATTGATTTAAAAAATTATTAAAATTTTGAGATTTTTTCTTAAATTCACCAAATTTTTAATATGTTTTGAATGTGCTATTAATATTTTGCTGTATTGAAATACGTTTCTCACAGTTTTTTGCGAATTTAATCCTTGTGATTGGTTGCAAACAAATTTGTTCGTGAACTCATTCGATTTTAAAAACACGCTGCAAATAGTCAATTTCACATTTTTATAAGATTTTTATATTATTTACTTTTTTGAAAATCAAAATTAGTTAATAATTATAACCCTTAGTGATTGAATTCAATAATTGGTTTAATCGATTAATAAACCTCTAATATAATCATCTGTAATCAGTCGCACTTAGTGAAATCATGTGATTGAATTCGAAGCGTTTGGTTCCGAATTAATTCATTGTTCATATGGGACTGCAAATCGAATTAATAATTATTGAATTTTAAAGGGACCAAGAAATTCATACATAGATACATTTTTAAATCGTACTAAATGAGTCATAGGAGTATCATGGTACATCTGAGGTTCAAATAGTACCTATTAAAAGTACTATAGTACCAACTTTATCATCCCTGATTCAAATATTGAGAAAAAGATTTCATAACAAACCAATACATACGCACTTTAGGATGTCACTTAACGTTGAATTCTATTTTCAGATAGATTTGTCCGCAACAGAACATAACGGAAAAGTGAAAACTAACCACACATACAGACTTTCAATTAACCAGAAACAAAACAGCTGATTCGTAACAGAACAGAACGTACAAACTAATTCTGCCTTAACAATACAATTAATTTGACAAATCAAAAAATTTTATTATCGTGATAAATTTTTCAAACATAGTCTGATGACTTAAAAGTATTTAGGTCAATCGCAAAAACGTTATAAGGAAAATTATGTGTTAACGTTCATTTGGGCGCACACTTTATTAAATTGAATTGGTTTAACAAAAATCAGTAGCCGGATTCATGTAATGTCGTATATAGTGTAAACATCGTATTTGTATAAATATTAATGTCATAATTGTTTTGCCAACCCTGGAAAGTTCATTGTACAAGTTGGTTTGTATGTTTATTTGAAAGTTTAAAACATTTAAACATATTTAAAACAAAATGTTTTGAATATTTATAACACAAAATATTCTAGGAATATTTTTTGAAAGAAATAAACTCGAAATTTGAGAAGAAATTGTTAGTTTTCGAAGCGTATTATGAATCCCACCAATGTTATTCATTACACAAAAAGAAAAAAAATCCACTACACAAATTTTTTCTATGAGTGTACTTGTAAAATGTTGTGCGTCAATGTATTTTGGTTAACCACATCATAATCAATCGAAAATTCATTTGATTTTTGTTGTAGTTACTGGCCATTTCGATCTTAGGTGGCGATATAACACTTTATCAGTTCGAGTGAATATTATAAAATAAATAAAAACCGCAATTTGTAATAATCAGTAACAATTTACTTTTTATTTTATTTTAACAATAGAATATTTCACACCCACCGGGACAACACCAACACCACCACCGCATCAATTATCGGTTACTTGGGCAACACCACCGTGTGGTAATAACTGAGAGAGAATTAAAAATTAAACCAACACAAGCAACAGCAGGTGGAATAGAGTTAAACGAAATAACAGGAAGAAAAAGGTAAAAAATATTTAACACTTCATGAACATAAATAAAACTTATAAAATATATTAAATGAAGACTTAAATTACAAGATGTAATTTACTATAATACAAGCTCTGCAGTATATAAATAAATGCTGCAGTATAAATAATGGTTAGCGCTGTGGACGGTTCACAGATGGTCCCGGGTGCGATTCCCGGTGACGACAAACATCAATTTAGAAAAATAATATGTATGAGTTTTCTAATCTACCCACCTTCGGTGTTCCCATAGCACTTAACCCACCGAAGTAAATAATGAATCAGGGCTAATGAAGCAAAAAGCTTTAATAAATTCGCCAACTCACATCAGGTGGCGAGCAATAACTGGTTCTAAGACTTATCACCATCGCGCAATTGCAGTGTTGCCATGTTTGATGCCCGTCATCTCTCACCACCTTTCATCTCTCCACTTATCCCCTTTCCAAGAAAGCACACAATTAATTAATAAGTAAAAATTTCCTGAGTGTTTAAAAAAAAAAAAATAAAATAGTTTAAACAATAATATAAAATGCTGCAATTGCAACAAAATTTATGTATTTATAACCAGGGCAAAGATTTTCATGCAAATTCATATTTTTAGTCAGTAGCCAAAAATCGATTTTTATCAAATACTTTTCCGAATAAAGAATTTGCAACAAAATGTCATCGATTTGTGTTTACATACTTTGTTATAAACGCATATTTTGCTATAATGCATATTTTAAGGGCCATATTTTGGATTATTTTGATGCATATTTTTAAAAATTTTCTAAAACGCATTGTAACCCTAGTAGTCTAGTTGTCATTTGTAAGAAATTTATGTTGGATTTCATTTGTAAACCAACGCTCTCAAGTATTTAATATAGTATTCAAATTATCGGGCTGGGTTGTTCGAGTAAACCAGTAACTTGATTTTGAGGCTTTTAACTTACCTCGATTAAGAGATTATGATTTTAAAATTACTCGAGAACTCGAATATATTAATACTTTTATGTCATAATTTTTGCCTTAAAAACACAAAACAACAAATAAATACAAAATTAGTAGTTCCAAAATGAAAAATAGCCTAACGTATATTTAAAATAAAAAGGATCTTCTGAATGAATATACAATGAGCTGTTTTTCTAAATTTTCTTTAGTTTTTATACGTTCCACTATAAGAAAACATTAGGAATATAGATTTTAAGCATTTTTTTTTTGCCAATAGTTAGAATAACTAATATGGCATAGCAGTATATGCCTTGGAAAAAAACATAAAGATAAATTGTATTATTTTTTTACCGTCGCACAGTGTTGCGAAACCGGAAGTTTTGGAAATCATATTGCCTAAACTGTAATTTTAATTGTATCGATGAGAAACTTCTACAGATTGGTCAGAATGAAATCCCAAACAGAATGAGTGAAAAAAAATGTACACCGAAAAAAATTGTTGGGTCAAATTTTCAACAAAATCAAAAAAAAAAAAAATTTTTCGAAAAATTTACAAAAAAAAAATTTATTTTAATTGTTCTTTTATTTCTGATAATACCCTATGATTAGTTTTTAAATAAACTATAGGGGTGGTCCGAACAAGAATTATAAACGTCAAATTTTCAATGATTTTTCGATATTTGTTGAAAAACTCTGAAATTTTATATACAACCAAAAATCTATTTCATTTCTTATTTGAAAGGTGGCACTAAAAGCTTTAATTTGATACCGGTTTGAAGTCAATAGCTTCAGTTTTAAGAGAGTTATGCTCATTTCTGTGGAGTGCTAGAATAGATGTAGAATAAAAAAATAAATGATTCCGAGAATTTCCGTCTATTTCTATGGAATAATATACTGAGAGTGATATACTAAAATCGCTATAAAACTCCCCAGGAGGGAGTTATAGCGATTTTTGAGTTCGTTGAAAACAAATTATGTAACATTTCTGTAGTGGTTTGGGAACTGGGACTCTCTGGGGACTTTTAGATATTGCTTACCTAACCCAAATTTAAAGGAAAAATGGACCTTTAGTCGGGTTTTCGCTCTAAAAAAGGTGCATATGAAAAATGTCCTCAAACAACATTCCTTTTTACAGAAGATACTTGTCCGAAGCCAGATTTTTTTTCCAAATCAAAATATCTGTCACCAAAATCAAATGAGATCATTTTGAATACAGCCCTGAAATCCCCTCTTTTCGTGAAAATTTTGTATATTAGACTTCTAAAATCAATTAAAAATCAACGGGCCAACATAAAAATAAGCTTTATGTGTTTTTTGTTTACTTGGAATGTCCTGTGACAAAATTGCATCATTAAAAACACTGAAAAAAATAATCGGAAAAAAGTTACTTTTCCACTAGCCGCAACACAGTGCGTCGTTAAAAAAATTACTCAGCAAATGCGTTGAAGTTTGGAAGACAGATTTTCACTAGATTTTTTTTCAAATTCATCATTTTTGCTTTATGTGATTAAGATCTGCTAACTTATCTTAAATTAACCAAGTTTAGGGCTTTACCACTGTTATGAATGTCAATTTATATTGAAATATCTGTGGTTAAGGTTAAATTCTAGTTATTTTTAGAAAATTTACTCGTCCTATGTTGTATATGGAGCCGAATGAAAGAAAAGAGTAAAATACCAAATCCGAGCTGCAACTTCAAAAATGATAACGTAACTATAATTGCGATTGATATATTTAGATATTTAAAGTTTCGCTTGATTTCTGGAAATCATACCTTTTTGTTTAATTTTTTTATACTTTCAACCCTTCATTTGAGTATAATAATGTTTGCAATTGTTCAAGGATATTTTTAAATATTTTAAAAATGCACTATTTTAGGCATTGGTCGGTGCGAAATGTTTTTCTTCAAAATGAAAGATAACAATTGCTTTATCACCAGTACAGTATTGTGCATTTTGAGGTGGCACGTAAAAAAGTTATAGCCCTATTGAACAATTATAATATTTAAATTAAAATGGTACTGGTGCATTGCTTATACGGGCATTTAGACTAGTTAGCAAAACATGTGTATAGCAAAAACGTGTGGAAAAGAATAAATAACTGTTGGAATAGAATAAAAAGCATAAATACATGTTTTGCCAAAACACGTGTTTGCTATATAGTCTGCATATGGCTTTATAAAGGGTTTTCCAATAGGTACTTGACAACTTTGAATTTAATTTGTGAACGCACTATTTCACTGATCATCTAACTGTTACTTTCCTTTTTTCAGTAAACTTTCATCATGGTAAAGTACACGAACGAACAACGTATGCAAATTGTAAAAATGTACTACCAGAAATTCGGAGTCGGTGACAAGCAACTTTAAGAGCGAATTTCATCGCAAAATCATCTTCAGTAACGAAGCTCATTTTTGGCTCAATGGGTTCGTCAATAAGCAATATATGCGTTATTGGTTTGGACGAAAAACCACATGTGCTTCATGAATCACCACTTCATCCACAAAAAATATATGTCGACAATAACAATCGTCAAGTTACTGTGAATGGCGATCGTTATCGCAGCATAATTACCGATTATTTTTAGATCGAATTGGAAAACATGGACTTGGACGACATGTGGTTTCAACGGGACGGTGCCACAAGCCACACAGCACACGTTACAATCGATTTATAAAGAGTAAGTTTGGTGAGCGTGTTATCTCAAGAAATGGACCAGTCAATTGGCCGCCTCGTTCGTGCGATTTAACGCCTCTAGACTTTTTTCTTGGGGCTACGTCTATGTCATTGGTCTATGCCAACAAGCCGACGACGTTGGAAGAACTCAGAGTTAACATTGAAAGCGAAATAGCGGCCGTTACGGCCGAAATGTGTGAACGAAGTCGAGTTCCATTTATAAATGTTCTTACTGTATTTCAAGTCGATAATAAAGTTTTGGAAATATCTCAAATGGTTTTCGTTTTATTTAAAAAAAGATTTGTCAAGTCCTTATTGAAAACCGGTTATTTTATAAATTTTTTTTTTTTTAAATACCAACAAGTTTAATCTTTTTTGTAAAATATAAACTGAAATAGAACATATTTTGACTTACTCGATTAATCGACCAAAATTATTACTCGATATTTGCCACTTTAATTTACTCGAACAATTGTTTGATTAAAATTCATCGATTAATCGAATAACGATAAACCGATTAGTATTTAATCAATTTTAATAAATAAAAAATTTTTAATTACATATTTTTTGCTTTTTGGTGAATATTTTTGAATTAGTAGTGCATATTTTTTATATTTCGATTAAAGTGCACGTTTTAAGTGCATATATTCGATTTTTTAGTGCATGAAAGTCGCAGCCCTATTTATAACAATTCAAATCAGAAAAAATATAAATAGTAATAATCATACGTCTAATGTATAATTATACTACACAGCGTATGAGTGATAATAATTACATGTTAAATATCACTCATACGTCCAATTTGAAATTGTAATACAACAACACTTAGCGAACTTCTGCTGTAAATATTTGTACTTGGTTGAGTTGTAATCAGTGTTGCCAGGTATGTTGAGCACAAAATCGTCCAAATGTCAAATAAAAATAGTCAAAATCGTCATTATATTTTTAAAAATCGTCAAAAAAAAATATTTGTTACAAGTGGGATAAAGTTTTAATAAAAAAAAAAAGAATAATCAAGTGCTCATGTACTATCGGTGTAATATAATACGATTTTTTACACTTTTTTATGATTTAAACTTCGGAAATCATGATATTTTCTAACGATAGCACTTTACCACTTTAACTGTTAATTCCTTCTACATAATTCTGTAAACACCACTTCAGTAGCACAATTTTAAATCTTAAATTCTTTTACATAGTTTAGAAATTCTTTAACAATGTTATCTTCTTTAATTATTAAATTTGGACTTCCATTAACGAATTAAAGTTTCAAATTGCATTACATGTGATGACATAGTTTAATACAATAAATTGTGAAATTTTTGATTATTTCATATTTTTCAATTTGTGTTGGTTTTTAAAATTGCTAAAAATTATTTATTATTTTATTTATTATTTATTATTTATATTGTTATTTATTTTTATTTAAATATTGTTTATTACTGCATGTTTTTAAATTTTCAAATATAATTTGTGAATATCTGAACACTTTATTTATATTATTATTAGGCTTTTTAAGCACCGGATTTATTTTCGAATTTATAAATCAGAATATTAGAACTCGATGTTTGTTTCGCAAAAACTTGCATGTTTTTTTTTAATTTAAAAAATATTTTATTTTTATCTCAATCTTACACTAATTAAAATTTATAAAAATATAAATATTAAAAACAGCAGGGTTGGCATTCAATAACTTTTCATAATAACGATTCGCTATCACAGTAACACTAATAGCGGAGTGGAAATTTAAAAAAAGCTATTTCATTAAACACATATTTCTTCTTATGTAAACGGCTTAAGTTTTATATTTAACCTGTTTGATTTTGAAATATCTTGAATTAGTTAAAGTCAAAATAAGGCTAAAATACCGAAACGATGATTCATAATGTTATTTGTTGATGTAACAAAATGTAATGCGTAGAATTTTGAAATAAACCCTGTACAGACACATGCCACTATTGGAATCATAGCTTTAAAACGTTCATAACGGCCATTTCGATTTTTTTTTTACCTTTTTTCCCGTGTTCAGGTCCATAGGTAGCAAACCGTTCAAAATTCAAGGAAACAATCAACTACAAAAAATTTACCTAAGATCTCAATAAACAAATTCCTAGAACATATAAACTTCCTGGGAATTGGGTTTGCTACCTATGCACCTGAACAGGAGAAAAAAGGAAAAAAAAATGAAATTAAAAAATTTTTCACTTTTGCGCGCTACCTAAACAGTGTTAAGAATCATCTCTAGGAAGTTTATATGTTCTAGAAATTTGTTTATTGAGATCTTAGGTAAATTTTTGTAGTTGATTGTTTCCTTGAATTTTGAACGGTTTGCTACCTAAGAACCAGAACACGGGAAAAAAGGTAAACAAAAATCGAATTTTTTTAAGTTTTTTGCGATTTTGATCTGGAAGGTGAAGTTTTTTTGATTTTATATGTTCGCAATTTGATTTTATATGTTCGCAATTTGTTTTTTATGACAAGAGCTACAACTTTGTCATAGAGAGTAAATCGAAATTCTGAACGGTTTGCAAGATATGAGCCTGAGAAAATGATCACTTTTTTGCGAAAATGATACCGAGGCCCCAAATCTTTGGCGGCCCATAAACAAAAAGGAGATGACTTTGGGAAAAATTGGGAGACACGGGTCTTTTTTTTTTAGTCTTTTATCACGTAGTGGTGTCCGTTTATGGTTATTTTGCCATGACTTAAAAAATTACACACAGTGTAATTTATGTACTAAAAATCATCAAAATGACGTTAAATCGTCAAACCTGGCAACAGTGGTTGTAATACACATAGTAGCAGTGATGCTCCACGATTTAGGGTGGTTTTTATTCTTTTAGGGAGATTTTACAAGGTAACAATTTGTTAGGGGCATAAAAATCCGATTAAAACAGATAATAATGCCTTTATAAGATACAAAATTCTGCTCGATTAGTATTTTTGTAAAATTTATGGCATAATTGAAAATTTTTTTTATATTGTTGGTACAATTTAAGTCAAAATAAGATTTTGACAATGAAACGAAACTTTGACAATGAAAACGAACTCTAACGAAATAATTGTATTTTAAGATTTTTATTCAAAGAATATGAAATAAAAACTAAAATGTTTTGCAGACTTTATGAAAAATAATTTTTAGGGAGACTTTTTTTGTAGCAGAGAAAATCTAGGGGACAAATTAGGGGGATTTGCAAAAAAAATACTTGGCAACACTGTATAGTAGCAGTATTTTTAATGAAAATAAAAAAACAGTCAGTTGTAGAATAAATTTCAGTTTTGACTAAATTTGTAGTTCATTTAAAATAACAAACCACATTTAATTACTGTACTTTGAATTTAGGTTCATTTGATCAGTTTTTTAAAAAAGTTTAAAGCAAAATATTAAAACAAAATGTTAAAACAAGAAAAATTATACAATCAATAGAGTCTGACGGAAGAGCTCGGCCCAAAACGGTATTTCTTTTTGTAAATTAAATTTTATATATTGATAAAAAAAATGATTACTAATTAGCGGAAAGCGGTGTACCTTAAAACGGATGTACTTTAAAATGTTCCATTTTTTGCCTATAATTTGCACCTTTTTTAAAAATTATCTTCTAGATAGTGTTTTATTTAGACTTGCATTACACCCTTGATTACCATACATCTAAGTCCATAAACTATCAATTATAAAAACGAAACCTGATGAAAATGGCTATCACTTTGTGGACTTATCAAAATTCATCAAAACGGTATTCAAATTTTTGTTTCAAATATCTAAATAATAGTAGACGAAGAATAATATAATATTCTTTACAGAAATTTAATGCATTGAAGATGACTTCATGTTTCGATTAACACGTATGCTACAACAAATGCAAGTCCATTGCTGGTCGCAAATGTTTCCGAAATTTTAAATTATTTTCCTGAAGCAAATTTGTTTTCAAGCAGAAAAACGTCTTCTGGGTTGTGTTCTCCTTAGAACAACTACATCAACATTAGTTTATCTTTTTTCATTGTTTTAAATGGTAAATATTTGACGGAGTCCTATAAAAATTAGAAGTCCGTATAAAATTATTGGAGTCTATGTACAGCAAATTCATCAGTTTTAAATATATCTTCCTTTCGATAACCGCTTAGAATCAACAATTTTTTTATAATCAAAGCCAGATTTTGAGGCAGATGTTTGACGAAAAAACCACTCAGATTCTGGAGAGTCTTTCCTCTAGATAAATTTTAAAATTTTTAACCCTTCAGTAAAAAAAAAAAAAAGAAACATTGCATTGAATTTGAAAAGAAATGGAGCACATTAACCAAATTGTATTCTTTAGAAAACTCTACGATTCTTTACCATCCTATCCTCCCCATAAGCAAGTTTTTGAATTTTAATGCGCTTGCCGGTAACAAAATCACTTTAATTTTACAGTGTTTTTATAATGGAAAACCCCGCGATTTCCTTTAAATATTTCAATGATTTAACCCTATTACACCCACCAGTTTTGTTACAAATGGTTTCAAATGGAAGAAATCGATTTTTTTTTGGAAACATTAACCCGTGGTCAAGTCGGCTAAAAATTGTCTATTTTGGAAAAAACTATTATTATTATTGGGGATTTTTGAATTTTATTCATCGTCTTCTTAGACAGTGTGCAATTAATACTATAATTAATATGCACATATTTTCAATCGTTTCAGATAGGCGTGGTAGAGAAGATTAAGCATACTTTTCTAAAATCATAACTACATTGTAAATTTTTAATTGAATTAGACTGCTCAGTTTCTGGTAACACAACCTTCATCAGTAATCCTTTTAACAATACTGTAATTATTTGTTATGGTTTTTATTGTTTGATTGCATCTATATGAAATGTTTATTTATTAAATGCAATCCTGACCGTGGCTTGAACCTGCTTTCTTTGCCACATGCACTTCGCACTACACTTTAGACAGGCGCTTTAACTGCTTGATCTAAAGTCAGGCCGATTTTTGCTGTGGCTTAAACCCAGTTTCAATTACACGGGGTCGATTTTACATTTAATTGTAATTGCAGAATATAGCTAAGACAAACACCACAACAATTCAATTCAACAATTGTTAGAAAATCATATGTAGCTTTTCTAAAACTTCGGGTTCTGATGAGATCTTTAGCCAGATCGAAATACTAGTATCAACCTAGCTAATATGTTTGATTTGCTTTATTTTTGTAAATATACGGAGGTTGAAAGCTCGTTATAAATTGAAAATAACATAAAAATAATCTCGATGTATATAAAAACACAAAACTAATATATATGTAATCTAATTTCCACTATTTCCCAAATTTTTGTGAGTTTTATTATTATTATTATTAAAAATTTCAAAAATTTATTTTGTATGTCATTTATTTATTTAATATGCTTAAATGATATGCAATTCTGACTTCATTGGATATCATTAACCCACTTTAGCCTCGAATCCGAAATAACCCATGAATTTGCTAAAAATGCAAAAACGTATTTTTATAAAATTAATTTTAAAGATTTTTTGAAAATGAAAATTAATTTTAATTAATTAATTTCATTAAACTATTATTATCTATAATTTTCTTCAAACAATCTTTAACCCTTAGTGGCCGGTATAAAAAAAGACCCATTAAACTTGATTTAAATTATGACCACAAGAAGAGAATATAAAGAGCTTGGATCAAGAAAAGAATATTCCAGTTGTTCAAAATTATTATTTTGTGTAACTTGATCCGTTTAAGGTTAAAAAAGACCCACTACGAAATTTACATAATAACATCTTTCAGATTTTTATTAGACTCGGATATGTCATAAAGGGTACTAAACTTACTAACAAGAAAACAGCAATCGACATCTCCAAATTAGGCATTTTAAAAAATCTTTAAAATTTATTTTAAAAAATACGTTTTTGCATTTTTATAAAATTTGTGTGTCATTTTAGATTCCAGTCTAAAGTGCGTTAATGATATCCTCTTGTATAAACATTATTTTTTTTGCGGGTCGAAGTGGTTAGTGTACCTAGTTTTTTAAAAAAAATTTATTAGGTTTAAAGCCAAACTTATGGTCTTCGAAACACCGTCCAGTGCGATTTGAATACAGTACTTCTATCAGACTAAATATAACACAGTGCAACACATAAATTGGTTCCTCTTTCGTACCCGGTTTTTTTTGAAGTGTATATCGCAACTAAAAAAAATCCGCAAAGGACTTGGCCAGATTACATCGAAATTTTTTTTTTGGACACCCTAAGTTTTTGCACCCAAACATGATTTTTTTAAAAAAGGAAAATTTTTATGGAATCCATATATCATAAATCGTTCGGAATTTTGTTTTTATGTCTTTGGCAAAGTTGTAGATCCAAACCAAAGCAAAAAAATTCTCATATGGACCGACCCAAAAAAATTGCATCCACTGCATCAAAATTGCAAAAAATTGGGAAAAGAAAAGAAAAAAATCTAATGGTGTTAAATCGCACGATCTAGGCGGCGAATTCTGATCTCCAAAACGCGAAATAACACGACCGGGAAATGACTGATGCAACAATTGAATTGTTTCTCTGGCTGTATGACATGTGGCGCCGTCTTGTTGGAACCACATGCCCTCCACATTCATTTCTTCAATTCTAGGCAAGAAAAAACTGGTTATCATTTCACGATACCGAACACCATTGACTGTTTGCGCTTGACCTGCCTCATTTTCATAAAAAAAAGGTCCAATGATTCCTCCAGCCCAAAAAACACACCACACAGTGACACGTTGAGGATGCATTTGCTTCTCGTGAATCACTCGAGGATTTTCCTCACCCAAATGCGACAATTCTGCCTATTGACGAAGCCATCAAGATGAAAATGGGCCTCGTCACTGAAGATGATTTTATCGGCAAAATCAGCATTTTCATGTTGTCTCTCCAATACCCAATTACTCCATTCCATCCATACTCCATTCGTGTAGCGCTCCATTTGTGCTAACCTCGTACATTCTACTAGCAAACAATAACAATTGTTCAAATGTCAAACAATGACACTTTTTATCAATTAAAATTCATACAAACACAAATGAAACACAATTGACTCTTAGAACATATTTTAAAAAATTTTCCAATACTCATAAATGAGTCAAAAATGAAGCATAAAAGATTCAGAATATTCTTAAATTTCCAATAATGCTCATACTTAAGTATCTTTTATGAATCAAAAAAGAACTCTGAGAAAGAGGATGTATTGGCAAAGAAAAATATTCTCATATAGCTGTGATTGCAGAAGGTTTTTCAGAGCTCTTTTATGAGTCTTTTCGGACGCCAAATGTATACTGGGTACTTATAATCCATTTTTTTTAATACCAAGAATTTTTAAAAGTTTTCATATAATATAAGAGAAGTTTATTGAAGCGAATGTGTTGTTCTTATTCTTTAAAATATCATAAAATAATCCGAAAACACAAAAAATAGGTAATTTTTGACAGCACTTACAAGGGAAGTCTCCCGATGGGTTCTCTCCATTCTTAATGAAATTTTGTTATATGATAAAGCGGAAAAAGGGGGGGGGGGGGGGGGGGGGGTCTTCAAATGTTTAGTGCTTCAAAAGTGGGTTCAAAAATTATCCCATTTTCCGTTTTTACGGCCAATTTCGAATTTTTTTAGAGAAAGCTTAGACGAATGGAGTACCAAATGAAAGAGCTTTTGGAAGTCGCATTAACTGCTATACGAAACATGTCAGATAACTTTTAAATATTTTAGTTATTCAAAAAATTTGTTTTAAGTTATATCAAAACTGGCGGTTTGTTTAAGAATTTTTGTTGAATTAAGATAAAAATATATTAATCCCTATTAAATTCAATAGAGGTGCTGTCTGCGCTTTTTCGATATTCGAAACTGATCGTCTTTTATGCGATTTTTCCGAAGAGCTTTTTAACCTATGTTTAAAATAGTTTCTATAAATGGATGCGCTAACACACTACATGGGCAACATTGGTATCGAAATTTGATTTTCTCTAGTACATCAAAACTGTGTTCCAAAAAATCTGAATTTCATTGTTTTCAGACATGTTTTTATACAAAAATGTAAAAATTTTGGCCCCACCTCTTAACCCTTAAATGTGAGATTGGACCGCAAAAAAAAAATACGTTTCCCTTATTTTTTTTTTCTTTATCACATAGCCAAATTTTATTAAGATCGGGGAGAACCTATCGTGAGACTCCCCTTGTTGGTAAGAGTTCAATATGAGATTGTTCAGCTAAAATAAGCATGTCCTGTACAACATACATAATGTATGTATGTTGTACATACATAATGTATATATGTTGACAACAGCGCTAAGTGAAGTACAAACTATTTCTTTATATTTCTTTTGAATTTATTTGAGCAAAAAAAAGGTATTTTAAGAATATAGGTATAGGTAGAGTTTGCGGAAACCGAAACTGAGGTTTTTCAATCCTCAAACCCGAAAACAGATAAAAATAAGTCGGTTCTTATTCATTTAAAAAAAATAAATTACACTATAATTTTTAAAAAAAATTTTGTTCCGGTCCCTTTATAAAACGTTCTTTTATCCAAATTACAAGGATTTTCATATTATATTCAAATTCATTATACCGGATACCCTAAAAATATATATATTCAACTATTTTTAGAAATTTTTTTTTTTTTTTACATTACAAAAAAAAAAAACGAAAAATAACCTGTACCGCGGTTTTTATAATTTGTCCGATTTGTAGCAAACTATACACCCAAAGAAAATTTTGTCCAATGTAACAATTTCATCTATATTGATGAAATATTTCAATAACAATCACTAAAATGGCCATAATGTCCGATTTGTAGCAAACTATACACCCAAAGAAAGTTTTGTCCAATGTAACAATTTCATCTATATTGATGAAATATTTCAATAACAATCACTAAAATGGCCATATCATGGTAACTTTTTTCTACACAAAAATAATGAACTCCTTACTTTTACAAAATATCCTTCAAATATATATATAGTAGGGGCGGGTCGATTTAAAAATCGCTCAACGTTCAAGGAAAATCGTATTCTAGGGATCAAAATAAGAAACTTTGCCGAAGGAACCCTACCTCTAAAACGAATTCTGATGTCCCGACTTTTGACCCGTAGGGGGAAGTAGGAGGAATCTCTCCAATATTATGGAAGCTACTTCTTCTCCGGGAGACGCGTTAGCAGATTAATGCATAAATCATCATTCTAGGTGACCTTTAAGGGGTTAAAATTTAAGTTGAAAGAGGGCCTTTTTAGAAGTGTTTTTATAGCAAAATGTACAAAGCTCGGGATAGAGATATTTCAGAAAGTAGGAGGAGTCTTTCCAAGATTAGGGTCTCTATTTCTTCTCCGGAAGACGCTCTAGCAGATGAATGTATAAAATGTATTCGATTGGGTTGCATTCGATTGGGGCACTCTAAATGGGTCAAAGTGGGATTTTTCAAAATTTGACCATACGGGTCAAAAGTCGGGACATCAGAATTCGTTTTAGAGGTATGGTTCCTTCGGCAAAGTTTCTTATTTTGATCCTTAGAATACGATTTTCCTTGAAGGTTGAGCGAATTTTTTGCCTCCATACAAATCGACCCGGCCTAATATATAGTGAAGCATTTCATAAATATGATGAAATTAATTTTGGTTTTTTTTAATGTTTCATAAATACTATGAAATGTTACATTGAACAAAAATCTATGCAACATTTTATAAATATGATGAAGCCTTTACTTTGAGCGCACTTATAGGCATTATAAAATGTTTATGCAAAATGTTTTCTACGAGAAAATAACATTTTTTTTTTTTAATGTTAGATTTTCGATTAAGTTAAAACATTAAAGAACATATTTAATTCATTTACATATTATCCAACATTCACGGTGCGCCTGAGTTGATTTAAATAAAATTTTCGTGTTAATCCAATCTCAAAACGGAATATGTTTCTAGATGTCCTAAGAACTAATTTGCAACGAAAACGAAAAAAATCTAGGTGGTGCTTTTTTCCCATCCAATCAAAATGTTTAAAATTTGACCCGTCTTTAGTTTATGGGCATCCCACCGATTTAGATAAACAATTTATGAACGATTCTTAAACGTAAAACCTTTTAAGTTCAAATTTTCTCAAAAATTACTTATCTGTTCGCTACAAATTATATGTCATTGGCTTTTTAAAAACTTCTTTCGTATGATACGAGTATACATTAGGCCGGGTCGATTTGTGGGGAGGCAAAAAAAATCGCCCAAAGCTCAGTGAAAATCGTATTCTAGGGATCAAAATAAGAAACTTTGCGGAATTAACCATACCTCTAAAACGAATTCTACTACCCCGAAACTGTTGACTTTTGTCCCGTAGGGTCAAGTTTTGAAAAATCCCACTTTGACCCATGTAGAGTGCCCCAATCGAGTCCAAATGTATGACCGACCCCCCACTAACTTTGAAGGGCCGATCCACCCATGCTCGTGGCACACCCCCCTGGAACTCCCCTGGGGGGTTCCCCATACAAACATTTCAAAAAATCTCCATTTTTGGCACTTTATTTTATTATTTTTTATTTATTTTATTTATTTTTAATATTTTATTTATTTTTTCTCTTTAGAAATTTATTTAGTCAGAACATATGTAAATGAAAAAAATAATTTAACTTAGTAATAGAAAAGAAATAAAAAAAATTACTGTTTGAAGTCTTTTTTGCTTTCAAGTCTGGGCAATTTCGCACGGCTCTCTTATGTCGTCGCCATAACAGCCTCTACATTTTCCGGTATAACTCGTTGGAAACGCTAGCTAGCAATTGAACGTGTCGTTCTGTTGCAGGTCGTAAAATAGGTTGTGTGGGTTTTTTAAGCCACCACAAGACACAGCTGCATGTCGTAAACTTACTTAAGCAAAATCGGTTACAGGTAGAATTGAGCATAAAATTATCATAAAGGATTTTCCAGAAGTAATAAAAGGCGCACTTGCTTAACAGAAAGCATAAAATTATCATAAAGGATTTTCCAGAAGTAATAAAAGGCGCACTTGCTTAACAGTATTTGTGGTCAGATTAACGTTAATTTACATGTAAGTATTTTATGGGCAGTTTTGACAACAAAATCGGTTACAGGTAGAATTGAGCATAAAATTATCATAAAGGATTTTCCAGAAGTAATAAAAGGCGCACTTGCTTAACAGATTTTGTGGTCAGATTAACTTTTAATTTACATGTAAGTATTTAATGGGCAGTTTTAACAACAAAATCGGTTACAGGTAGAATTAAAATTACCATTTCATTTTTATTACCTCGTAGACCATATATAACGCAACAGTTTTTGTGAATGCATTAAGTCGTTGTGAAGAACTCAAAGTGTGAAGTTCTAATTTCAGATAAAAAAATATTTAAAAAAAAAAAATCATTCCAAATCAAAAAGTTTACAATGAATCCACCATCCTTTACACCGCAAGATGAAGCAATAACAACATCAACAACTATCGAAAACCCAATGAGTCATATACCCAGGCATGATGTTACTGTTTTTGGTGTGTCTACTGATTTGACTGATCTTAATTTACCAACCCATCTGGATATTTTGAGATATTATTTTTACTTGAGCGAACAAAAAAAATTGCTCTATAAATCATTCACTATTCAAGTACAAGATAAGTTGATTGGAATTTGGAAAAAACTTGGTATGGAAATAATGCTGAAAAAAAGTGTATATAATAAATTGAATAGATTGCTTGTCAAATATCAAGAGCAAATCAAGAATAGAAACAAACACCAAGAATTTACAGAGTATGTAAAATCTCTGGAAACAATTTTTTTCATTGGAACATGTAAATGCGATTTGAAGGCAGCTCCATGTGCATGCGGTTTGGTTCCCGAACGCCTCAAAGAGTTTATGCACGATCAACATAATCAGAGAAGACTAACAATGGATGGATTTGCGATGGAAATTGAAGAGCAAGGAGCAACGTCTATGTCATCAATGCCAACATACCAAGATCCCGATGATTCAACATACGCACCGCCACCGGTTCAAGAAGATTTGGATATAAGCACAAGTTCACAATACACACAGAGATACGATTGTTTTAACTTTGCCTTGGTATGTGACAGATTTGGTGTGCCTGATAGAGTAGCATCAGCAATGGGAACCGCTCTTTTCCAAGATTTTAAAATGAAAGATACCCATGGCAAACCTCTCATCATGGATAAATCGAAAGTTCGCCGAGAAAAAGAGAAATGCAGACAAGAAGTGCTTCGCAAACGGTTAGATGATACCAATTTGTTAGCATTTTCATTCGATGGCAGAAAAGATGATACTTTAACGAGAGATGCAATTGATGAGAAGTATCATACTAGGATGGTAAAAGAACCTCATCTTGTTATTTTGAGAGAACCGAATTCTGAATTGATTGGTTACGTAAGACTGGAACATGAAACCGCTGAATACAAAACAACCAAATTAAATGATTTTTTTAACGATAAAAATATATCACTGAATGAATTAATTGGCATATGCGTTGACGGTGAGCCAACAAACACTGGCCCACACGGTGGAATTATACGACGATTCGAATTGCTGTTAAAAAGACCATTGCATTGGTTCGTTTGCCTTCTACACTTCAACGAACTTCCGTTTCGGCATTTCTTTGAAGCTTTGGATAAAACAACCAGCACTGGACCAAGATCGGCAACCGGAAAATTGAGCCGTCAAATCGAAACTTGTGAAACTCTTCCGGTAAGTTATTGCTATCACTCATTTATTATAATTGTCAACCGTTTTTAATTGCTTTATTTTTATATATTTTCAGGTGGTGGACGGCTTTCAGAAAATTGAGTTGAAAAATATGCCCCCTGCTCCAGAAAAAATTGAATTTTCCACCGATTCCAAGTACTTATACGACATGGCCCATGCAATTTCTAGCGGCGTGGTTTCAGTGGATCTGGCTAACATCAAACCAGGGAAAATTGTACATTCTCGGTGGCTCACCAAGGCCGCTAGACTATTACGATTATATGTGACAACGGAAAATCCAGATGCAAATTTAAGAATACTGGTTGAATTTATAATTACATGTTATGTGCCAATGTACTTCAATATTAAGTATTACAGCTCTGTCGTGTACGGTAGTAGATTATTTTTCAAATTCATTAGTTGGTCAAGATTTCTAGAACCTCGTTTACGCAAAATTGTCAATAAAGTAATTACAGATAATTCATATTATGCGCATTCGGAAAATATCTTGTTATCAATGTTGTTTGATGATAGCAAAGAAAAGCGCGACTGTGCTATCAAGATAATTCTACGCTATCGAACCGATGTTGACGACCCAACGGGACTTAGAGCTTATAAAAAACCAGATATAAACTTTTATTGCACAAGTTACACGGAAATGATCAATATGAATGACATAAATGACGTATTTGAACCACCATTCACTCGAAGCATTCCATACGATACTTTGAAAGAATATTTAAATCAAGATGATCCACCGTTTAATGATCCAAAAATTCCATCACACATACAAGGAACAGAACGACACGTTCAATTGCTAGCTAGCGTTTCCAAACGAGTTATACCGGAAAATGTAGAGGCTGTTATGGCGACGACGTTAGAGAGCCGTGCGAAATTGCCCAGACTTGAAAGCAAAAAAGACTTCAAACAGTAATTTTTATCTTTTCTTTTCTATTACTAAGTTAAATTAATTTTTTCATTTACATATGTTCTGACTAAATAAATTTCTAAAGAGAAAAAATAAATAAAATATTAAAATAAATAAAATAAATAAAAAATAATAAAATAAAGTGCCAAAAATGGAGATTTTTTGAAATGTTTGTATGGGGAACCCCCCAGGGGAGTTCCAGGGGGGTGTGCCACGAGCATGGGTGGATCGGCCCTTCAAAGTTAGTGGGGGTCGGTCATACATTTGGACTCGATTGGGGCACTCTACATGGGTCAAAGTGGGATTTTTCAAAACTTGACCCTACGGGACAAAAGTCAACAGTTTCGGGGTAGTAGAATTCGTTTTAGAGGTATGGTTAATTCCGCAAAGTTTCTTATTTTGATCCCTAGAATACGATTTTCACTGAGCTTTGGGCGATTATTAAATCGACCCGCCCTAGTATACATATATACAATTTTCTTTTTTAGGGATGGGAGAGTGTTATTTCACTTTAAAGTTAAAACTTAAAACGAAATATTTTAACTGTAAGTTCTGTAATCATTTATTTTTATCACTGACGAACAATTGAAATTAAGTTTGCATTGTTTTAAACAAAATTAAATTTTATTATGCCTTGTAAGAGTAAATTAAAAGCAAAATAGAAAGTAAAGGCAGTTATACGAAATGTTCTTTCCGATCTATACTAAATGGGGAAACCATATTGAAAGTCGTTTCAAAATATGTTTACTGTGTTTAAAAAAAGAATAGAAGAATTTTAATAATTAAGGGAAAAAACCAGGGAAAAATTCAGTAAAAGATTAAAGACCTTCTCGGAGGAAAGACTTCCTGCTGCCATATGTTTGGCCTGCAATGCATATTTACGCAGATCAATAAAAAAAATAGTACTTATTTTAATACGGCCGTTTTCAACAAGTTTTGGGGAATCGCAGAATGATCGAGACTTTCTACAGTTTCCGAAAAATGTCTGTGTTATCTCTGTTGTGAAATTTTAAAAAAGCCAGTTCAAAAATAAAGCACTAGTGCAACCTAAAAAACACAATAAATGCTTTCGAAAAAGATTTTAATAAATGTCTATCTCCAAAAAAAAATAATATTTTTATTGCTAATCTCATGTCTTGTATGTTATACCATAAAAGTGAAAAACAAAGAGTTTGTCTTTTTTTTTTTTGTTCAGTAGCTGTTCACTTTAAAGTGAAATAAACACGCTCCAATCCCTGGAAAATAGAAATGTGAAGGAGATTTGATAAGCTTTTCAACGACACAAAATCGCACAGCTAATTAATTATTGAGAAAATTCAAACTTAAAAAATTAACTTTAAAGCCTTGCCGCCTTCAAAGTGGGCTGTCTGACAAAAATAAACACATTCTCGACTCAGTTCACGTATCTGAATCATTCCTCAAGTTTTTTATGAAAATCCGTAAGGTACCAAATTTTGAAAATTTTGATTGGCCGCGAAAAAAGCGGCATCTAACAAAATTCGCTTTCACTTTGGAGTAACACGCAAATTTTATTTAAATTCACTCAGACACACCGTTCTACTATTTAGTAAATTTCGTTTTCTCTCATCTCATTTTTTACCTTTACAAATTTAATTCTAAAATTAAGCAACAAATTTAATATTTCCAATCAATTGATTTGAACTAAATGTAACGTAGAAATATAATCCGATTTAAGTTTAATACACAATTCATTCTATTCTTATGAAATTTAATACTTTTGTTAATTCTATTTATTGTGTTTCCTTTTCTATTTATTTTCACCCACCTCTAATATATCAAATCGTGATTTATTAAAAAAAAAGGTCACAGGACGAGAAACCATATGAGTATTCATTGAGTTATGCTGCCAGTAATATAACCAGCCCTGTGGTAGAAGCTTTCGTAGGTAAGTTCAAAGTATTTTGTCATATATTTATAAAAAAAAATGTTAACTTAAAATTTAATCAAATCAAATCTTACAATGTCACTTTATACTAGGGTGACCATTTGGGTGGGTCGGTAAAAAAGCTGTGACGATCACGCCGTAGAATTTAAGATTAATTGAAGACGTTTTCAAAAATATTTGACTTATTTTTTTTTTCTACGCCCTTTGATACCGCCCTTTTTGTTTTTTGTTTCCCGCCATTTATGGCCCGATCCTAACATGTGACATATCTTTGCTTCACACAAAGAAAAAACATGGTTGAGGGAACCATATTCGAAGAGCGTCATAAATTTTTGGATTTATTATTGCGACAACCATGTTACTATGGTTGCGGCAACCATACTCTCATCTGCTTCTGTATCACAATATGATAATTAGATTGCCATATTATGGTTCCAAATAGATCCCAATATTATCATATTATGGTTCTGGAAATTTTTATGATTTATCATAAAATGAGCCTTATAGAATTCTCCCAGCATCCTTTTGAAGATGGATTAGAAAGATATGCATGTTTTTTAATAGTATATAATAATTCACACATTTAAATAAACTTAGGTTTAAAATAATTTAAGTAATCAAATTGCCTTTGCGCTGAAGAAAAAGCTTTTTGAAATATTATGTCAGCAATACAAGCTATACATCTGATTACAGCAAAAATCACGCATAAAAATAATGTTAAGAATACAATTTCACAATACATTTATAATGATCAATCCATGTTTGCAGCAATCATAACAATTGCATTATAACCATAGTATAATCCTAATTATCATAGTATGATCATGGACAAGCACGTGCACTTTGTTTAAATGTTTCTTTCATATTTTTTTCACTTTTTTATCAATGTATACTTAATTTGTAACACTTTTATGTCCATATAATAAAAATAATTTTAATAAAGGGTTTTCTCTAGACTTCGATGGTAGACCAGGTTGAGACTACAACTTATTGCCTATACCTCCAGGGTAGACCGGGTTGAGACCACAAATTTATTAAGACGCTCATAAACAACCGACTGATCATCTTATAGTTGGTGCAACTATAGTATGGAGGTAGTTACATAGAGGAATATGATAAGAAATGCTATATTATGATTGTAGACAATACAATAATATGATAACTGAAAATAACCCGACCTTTTTACTAGAACATGATGGAAGCAACCATATTTTTGGTGGAATATGATTGATACAACAATAATTTAATTGAAACAACCATTTATGGCTGTATTAAACATAGTTTTGAGGCCGCAATCATATTGCAACCATATTTTTTCTCTGCGTGTTTTAGCTTGACAATAGCTTTATTTCTCGCGTTGGTAAATTTTGACTCCGTTGGCAGAAAGTGCTATTTACAATCTGGACAGTATTGTTCTGTTTGCTCAAAACAACAATTGGCCACTGTTATCAGGCCAACCGTTGGTTTGAGTAAACTTGCCACCGTTGGCATAACGTTGGTAATTCAAAAAATTTGCTGCTTTTAAAATAGCTGAAATTAAAATAATTATGAGAAATATTTATAATAAAACACATTTAAAAAGCAGCAATACAGTTCGATCTTAGTCTTATAAATCATATTTAAATGTGTGAAATATAATAAAATAAAATGCTTCTAAGGCCTAGTTTTTCGACTCTAGATAAAATACACGTATGTGTGTTAGTTAAGCGTTAGTTATATATAGAATTTTGTTTTTCAGATAAGGTTTATATAGGTTTTAATTAATTTTTAACCCAGCCTGGTGGTCAGTTAAACTAAAGTATAAATTTGTTAACCAGAAACAGCATTAGATAATAATTTATTTATGTGATGTTACATTGCAACGTATTTGCAAAGAAAATTAGCTTTTTTAGGGCAACTCCAACCGGAAATTAAAAACTTTTTCAAAATTTATGTAACATTATCGTGTAATTTAACATTTCTTAAACTAGTACTGAAAAATAATGGGCTCAGTTAAATTCAGTTTAATTTTGTTTTGTTTAATTGACATCCCAAAAACTAGGCCTAATTGGTTGTAATGTTGGTAAAAACAATATTGGCAGAGAATTTTGCTGGTGGTACTAGCAAAGCACATGATTTGCAAACAAATAGTGTTTTCCTAGTACAATATTAGCTGGACCCTTGATAATTTTAACACAGTAGGTTTTACAAAAATAGCAGTAGTTTGCCAATACTATTTTTTACGGTTGGCAATTTCTATAGGAGTGTTTTCCTTTTCTCTCTATTCTTAAAAGTTATCGCAATCGTTAGCCAGAATGATAGTACCCAAGAAATAAAATGGTCCGTTAACGGTCCGATTTCGTTCCTTCATAGGCGGAATCCAATCGGACCAGAAAACAGATTTTCAGCAACATCGAATCGGACTCGCATCCTTTAAGAATATGTCAGGGACGAACCGTTTACGTACCGATATGAAGTATAACAAATTTCGTTTACGGATAATTTACGTGCAGTCATTTACGGAGTTGACTCCGTTTTTAGCTTTTCGTTTACGATACGTAATCGTACCATTATTGTTTAGTAAAAACGTGGTGCAATTTAACCGAAATTATTTTTTTTTTAATAACTAACAAATAAATTCTTTATGTAGTCGTATTTATTTCTGTGTGACGCAATATGTAAGCCATATAATTGTATTTATTTGTATGACTTCATATAATCTGATGCAATTAACTAAATGTCCACTACAATTTTATCCGAATTATGGCCCAACGGAATTGTATTAGATTGTATCAGTTTTGTATGTAATTGTATCAGTTTACATCTTAACTGATACAAATAGATATAATTATATACAAAACTTGATAAGCCACACTATTTTTAGTTTGTTTTCGCCTTTTAAAGGCTAAAAAAATGCAACCAATATGACTTTTGCAGGACCTTTACAATCTACTTACTAGCAATAAGTGTTTAAGCAAGACTTATATCAAATATTAATCAATGGAAGACTAGTAAACAGCGAAAATCCATAAAACACTAAATGTGGCTTATCAAGTTTTCACAATAAGCTATTCAATTTTATATGATTTTATGTAAACTGATACAAGTAAATATAATTAGATCCAAGTTTTAGTCTGGCAAAATTACACTAATTGTTACATTTTTGTATATGATTGTATCAAAATATACACAATTTAATACAATTTCATACAAATATATAAGTCCGTAACCAAATATTGAGAAACATATTAGTTTTTTTGCGGGTTTCGTTAAAGTTACGGCATAAATCTTTTTTAAGTTTTAATGCACATTACGTTGTCCCGAAGTCAAAATGATCAACGTAAGAAATAAAGCTATTGTCAAACTAAAAGCAACGATATGTCACATGTTACGATCGGACCATAAATGGCGACACAGGAAACAAAAAGTAAACCGGCGGTATCAAGGGGCGTGGCAAAAAATAAAAAAAATATTTTTGATATTGCACAACTCTTTTTTTGCATGGGGAGCGACCCGATCTAGTGACCTACTGTATTGGTTTGATCAGTACATGTACTCATTTTTGGACAAATGTACTAACGAAATAATCTTGTACTGATTTATACCGAATTTCTAAATTTTGTACTGATTGTACTGCTTGTACTGATTTTTAACAAATTCTATAAATTCTATTCTTTTTCGTTGAAAAACTCAAGTGTGGATCCATTTAAAACAAAGTTTTTAGAACTTGCTAGTTTTTCTATAACGGAAAGCTTTGCGAAGCAGATTTTTTTTTTTTTTGTTTTCTAATGGAAGCTGGTAAATTTTTTTCTTGAAATCTTTCAGAATTTATGAGGTACACCCTGTTTTTAATGTAAAATTAATTCGAATATCAGAAGTGAATTTTAGAGTTTTAATATTTTAAAATCTTGGGTGTTTTTAGAAATCAAAAGTTCAGAACAAAAGAGGAAAACATTCGTAAGACTGCACGTTTTATAAACGATGAAATATTTTGAATCTAACTTTTTTTTATGAACAACTTTTTAGGATATGAGTATTTTTTTTTAAAGAAACTATTGTTTGAACAAGTTTTAACATATAATTTTTTAAATCATAAAAATTAGCTTATTCTGGATTTTTTTTTTTATTAATTTTGGGGTTTTTCATAATCTCTAGATACTTTTGTGGTAAAAATTGTCGAAATTTTTATATAGTATAAGTTAACTCGATGTGTTTTTTAGAATTCACACAAAAATATTTTTTTTTACATTTCAAATGGTCACCCTACTTTCAACAGACAATACATAGCACCGGTTCCTCTAAAGTGGGTCAACTCAAAATTTAAAAATTTTCAGTAGAGGCAAAAAACTGTTTTTGTTTTTTTAATATTTACTATAAAATATAAAAACAATTATGCCGTTGTACAGAAATGCGAATAAAAAGTATATATCGGTAGTTGTTTTTGCAATTTGTTCAATGATTATCGAAAAATAACAAGTTTTTTGAGTTGTTACTCTTTATCTGAAATTTGTTCATTAAAATAGCACAATAATTTTATAAATATAGAAACAAAACGAAATATAACAGTGCAATAAACTTACCGATAACAACGAGAGATAAAGAGAGACAACATAAAGAGAGACAACACAAAATAGAACATTATTAAAGTAAACAGTTATGACATAAATACAGGCACAACTTAAAATATTTTCCTTAAATTAAACCAAAATTAAATTTAGGGACAACTCAAAATATTTCTCTATAGTTGATTCTAAAGAAGCTACTCTTATATCACAAGGAGGGATTGTGTTTTGGCGAAAGAGTAGAGAAAATGATGTAAGATTTTTACAGGGGCAAAAAGTGAAAATTAAAAAATTTTGAGTTAACTCCATTTAGAGGAACCGGTGCGACATGTTGCATTGACAAAAAAAAAAAAAAAGTTGTAAAAAATAAAATTTTAGAAATCCTATTTGCTTTTATTAAACATCACGTATTTAGGCTATATTAATATGTAACACACATGAAATTTCCAAAGTCTCTCTAATGGTAATAAAACACCGAGAGAAATTAAATAGAGAAATCGTAAAATTTAGTTCAACAGTGTATTTAAAGATGTGCAAATGCTTTAAATGTGCTTAAGAATAATAGTTATGTGACACATTTACTTACATAAATATTTATTTTCATTTGGTTTTTATTTTTCCCATTTTCTTGTTTTTTTTTTTTAATAGATTTTCCTTTGCAACGCCATTTTGAAGATTATAATCAAAGTCCTGGTTACAATACCGTTGCTACTACTCCTAATACGGATAACAATGACGCAAATAGCGATGAAGATGATGAAGAAGATTACTCTGTATCCGTGTCGGCTATAATGCAAAGACGTGCTAGTGTACGTGGTTATCGCAGAAAAAGTAGTAGTCGCAATTCAAGAAGAGCTTCCAGTCCAATGGATCACGTATTGGATAATGCAGAGCGTAGACGCTCAAGTGTTTATACAACTAGTTCAGGTACGATTACATGAAAATATGAAAACAAATTAAATAATAGAATTACATTTATTCAAAGTAAATTTAATTTTGTTAGAAAGAATGTTAAGTTTACGTTTTATCGTTAACGTGAATATCGTATAACAAAAAGGTTGGCTTGGAAGTAGACAAACTTAATAATATTATTTAAATATAACAGAGTGCAACAATAAATTTAAGCTTCTACGATTCCGGCGCATTACGATAGTCAGGCGAGGTTCCAGGAAATGTTTTGGAGCGGGAAGTTAGAGTATTTTTGATAAACTTTTATAATATTTTCACATTTTTGTACAGAAAATTTTAATTTCCTCCCCCTGAATCCGAATCTGTCCATAGTTGACCATTTTACCCGTTAGGTTAAATACACTTTATACGCTATTTAACCGTTTAACGATCAATTGTGGATTTATGTTCCATTTTCACTTTTTTTGATAGAGCCTTACAACATTAAATTCAAAATTTAAGTTTTTTTTTTTTTTTGATCTTTTTAACGTTTTAAGTTTTTTATAACTACACTAAGGATATTATGTAGGTAAAGACGACATCAATTGTAGTCAATGAAATTTCACTTGAAGAAAGTACGACTAACATTTCAGTAAATTCAACTAACATTGTCATTTGTTTTTTAATGTTCAAAAAATGACTAACAATTGTAGTAAAAATTATCCATATGTTAACGTATGCGGAATGAAATTGCAACAAAATGTTATATATTGTAGTTTTTCTAAAACTAAAGTAAATTTTATTTCACTTTTAAAAAAACAATACATACACTTAGGAAATTATGTTGGAAAAGACGACAGCAATTGTAAGCAAAAACAAATGAGATTTCATTTAAAAAAAGGACGACTTACATTTCATTAAATTCAACTTTGTCATTTGTTTTTTAATGTTCAAAAAATGACTAACAATTGTAGTAAAAATGAACCACATGGTAGTCAAAAATAAACAAACATTTTTTTTTTTTTTATTTTTTTAAATAACAAAAAACAACTGTAAAAAATTAATGTAAAATCATAAAACAGTCATTTGATGTTAGTTGTTTTTTTAAATGAACTACAAGGTTAGTAAATATTTTAATTTGTTTTACAAATGACTGACATTTACAATAAAAATAAAGAAACTGTATTACAACCCAAACAACTACAAATTTTTAAAGCAGAACTTCCCTGAGTGTACTAACAATTCTGTTTTAAGTTTATACTAAAGCCACATTCACACTAGATTGCAAAACACGTGTTTTGCCAAAACACGTATTTATGCTCTTTATTCTATTCCAAAAGTTATTTATTCTTTTCCACTCGTTTTGGTAAAACATGTGTTTTGCAATCTAGTGTGAATGCCGTATAGTTATTATTTTTGGATAATACATATTTTACAGAAAAATACTAAATTAAACTTTAGACATATCAGGCGCTGTTCTAGGGGCGGGGGAGATGACAATTCTATATGCGAAGCCATACAGAAAATATTTTCCTTATAATCGTATATAGCATTATATTTAATCCCATGCATATTTTGGTAAAGTTCGATATTAAATTAAGTTATACGCAAGATTTTCTTACATGTGGCTTCACATATTACCATACCAATTTTATAAAGAAATTATTTGCAAGTGATTTCTTTTATATAATTTCAATTGAATAATGTGCACAACAATTTGTTGTTTCATCTAAACAAATTTTGCTCTTTAAAATTGTTGATTTCTAGAAATTTTAATGTTAAACTCAAACACTTTTAAGCATATCGGTTAAAATTTTATAAAATCAGGAATATTTTTATATAATTAGATATAATTTAATGACACGGATATTGACAAATCTCGGATAAAATTGTATCAAATTATATCTAATTTGGTATAATTAGATACATGTAGACGAAACATTTTTCGGATCAATTTGTATGTTTTTTGTATATGCGAACTTATCAAATGAGCTATAATTTCATCAGACTCCATATTAAAATTGTCACCCGGTATTTTAAATATTCAAAAGTGAAAAAATTCAAAATGAAAGTGGTTGAACAAAACAGTTTAAAAAAAATGTTTATGACATGCTTGGACGGTATCCTAAAAACGAAGTATTACATCATTTCCTTACGGATCAAGTACAATATATTCCATATTCAAACGGATTAAAAATGGAGTAGCATCAAGCAGAATAAAAAGAAAGAAAGTCCAAAAAAATTGACCGCAATTAGCTTGTTAAATTGAAAAATTGGCGTTTAATTGAATTGGAGCATCAAATCGTAAGTTGGACTGAAGATTTCACGTTTCCAAGGACACAATTAGCAAAAACTTACTCCAAATGGGCGTGAAACACTACAAGAGGAAGAAAGTACCCAAATAGAGGAAAAAAGCAATAGGCAGAAAACAAAATACAGACAACTGAGAAAAAACTTTGAGAAGCAAAATGTTCAAATAATTTTGGATGATAAAAATACTTTTCTGATGACTTGACAAAAAATTCCCGACAAAGAACGGTATTCGGCGAAAGCGAAGTTTGAACCAAAAGTACTAGTGTGGTCAGCCATTTCCGCATAAGGTATATCACAACTTCACCATCCAGGATTCAAAAGCTATGGCTTTAAACGTTTATATTTACTTAATAAATGTTTAGCAAAACCAGTGGGTTTCTATATACATAAGTCTCTCTCAAGCTGCCCTCTTTTTATTTGTTCGTAAACTGGCGCCGAGCAAATGCAAACACGTTACAGAAATTTGAAAGTTTGAATTAATTTTTATCATGTTTTTGAATATAATTTAGTAAAACGTTCATATATTTAAAATTTGAACGATGAAATTAAAATACATTAAATTTTGATAAAAAATAACAAAATATAAGCAAAATAAAAGTGAGTATTTTAAACAACAATTTGGTATCAACATGTTGACATTATTTTTTAGTTCCCGAGTTCGCTATTTTGTTGCTGAGAGGTGTGGGAAGTGTAGAGACTACACTTCCCATTTTATTTACTCTTTGGTAAAACTTGAAAACTTTATCAGAGATAGACACTCTAAAGACGACATATTATGTTGGGCAGATTTAGCAAGGAGTCATTGTGCCAAAAAGACGTTGGAATGGCATAATGCAAAAAAACATACCTATTATACCAAAATACGCAAGTCCTCCAAACGTCCCAAAAGCACATCCAATTGAGGACTTTTGGGGTCTTTTATGCCAAAAAGTGTATGAAAATTGTTGGAAAGCCAAATGCACTGAAGAATTGCAAAAATATAAAAGGAGTGTAAAACAAATTGACATGAATGTCGTCCAAACCGTGATTGAAGGTATTAAGCATAAAATACTCCAAATAAAAGATCGCGGTCCGTTGACTCTCTACAAAAATGAGTTAATAATATTTACTGTGTTAAATATAAAAATACTTTTTCAAAAAAAAAATTATTTCTTTAATTTCATGCGTTTTAAAATTATCCATTATAAAAATTACGAATTTAATAAACAAGTTATTGATTTTCTAGTCATAACGAATTTTTATCTTTACAGTTTTATTAATTTTTAGTAAAATTCAATAAATTTTTTATCAAATCAATGCAGTGTTATGGATTCAAATGAAAAATAATATATTTCTTTGTTTTCCTTCAGCTAGTAGGGCCTATGATTTCCAATGTAATTAAAAAACCATTTAATACATATTTTTCCAACGTTTCGACAGCTTTTTGCTGTCTTTATCAAGGAATTCGTAAAATTGCGTTTTCTTATGTCACCTAATTTATATTTTTTTTTATTTTATTAATTAATAATCATATAATTACAAATTATATACTATTACCCTAACCGAGAACTAGCTACTATGGTCTTCGGTGCGTTGTAGCGAAAACAAACCAGTGTCTCTGGTGGGAATCGAACCCACGACCCCCGCACTGATAAGCCAGCACGCTACCAACTAGCCTACCGGGGCGCACACCTAAGTTATAATTTGTTTATTACAATACACAAAACATAAAAACATTTAACATTAAATTAAATTTAAACACAAACTTAAATTAATATCACAGCTGCTTTTATTATTGCAACCCTATAACTTGTGATTTTCGAACAATTGTTTGTCAAAAAAATTTGTTGAGTATAATTTTTAGGTACTGCAATATGGATATACATAACATAACACATGTGATTTATAGCACTAGTATTTTAAACAAGAGGCTTTATCACAGGAATTAAACGCACGATTTTATGAAGGAATTAACATTTTCTTTGAAAATATTAGTACACACAAAAAAATATATAGATAATATTGCCTAAAACTATACTGTGATATCACATATTTTTATCAAGGATGATGAAGAACTAGGATGCACAGAACTGTGCGCGACGCGCACCTGATCGTGTCATCGCCAACACCCCATTGTGCCATCGCTCACAAATGCAGTTATGTAGGTGGTCAAATTTTAAGACTGTATTTTTATTCACCCACTATTATTTTTTTATTTTTTATTTTATCTAAGTCTATGGAAATAATCCGCACAGGCCATGAACATTAAATACTATTAAAAATATTATAAAATCGAAAAACTAACATTACTTATCTAATTTAAAGAATTTAAATATAAAATTATATCTCTCTTTACAATATCTAAACATTTATTAAAATCAATTAACTGAAATATCATACTAAGCTCGTCGCAAGTTCTACGAAATGGATCAAAGTTAGCAAAATTAGATTTATAATATTTAAAAATTCATAATTTCTTGAACAAACGAAAGGGAATATTTATACTTATTTTACTTAGCAGATATGGCGAATTAAGACTTCCATTCATCAACTTAAGCAAGAAGGACACATTCAGCATTTGCCTACGGCTTTTCAGTGTAGGTAGTTCAATAAGAGCAAGGCGATGTTGATATGAAGGCAGATTAATATTTGGATTCCAATTTAGGCCGCGAAGGCAAAATAATAAAAATTGGTTTTGAACGGATTCAATAGAGTTTGAATGGATAAGGTATTGAGGGTCCCACACAACAGAACCATATTCCAGAATCGGTCTGACCAGCGTTGTAAATAATTGTTTTGTAGTATATGGATCACAAAATTCTTTGCTCCAGCGTTTGATGAATCCAAGAACTCCAGTAGCTTTATTTACTGTTAATGATATGTGCGATCTAAGTCTAAATTTCTATCTAGATGAATCCCAAGATCATTAAATGAATCCACTAACTCAAGACTTGAATCATTTATCACGCAGCACCCATTAATAGGAGTTGATCTGGAAAAATATCATATATTTGCATTTTTTAAAATTAAGCCTCATTAAGTTTGTTTTGCACCAGATAGTAAAAACGATTAATATCATTCTGTAGAAGTATTTGATCACAACAATTGTTGAATGCAAGATAAATTTTCACATCATCTGCATACATTAAAGTATTAGAATGCATAATAACTGAAGGAAGATCATTTATAAATAATGTGAATAACAGAGGTCCATGGTGACTGCCTTGTGGAACTCCAGATGTAACATCAATATATTTGGAAAACGAAATATTATGTAGGTATGATCCAATCCATTTAAGAAATAATATACTTAAAACCAATGTTATCGAGTTTGTACAACAAAAAGTTCATGATTAACTTGGTCGAGCGCCTTACTGAAATCAGTGTAAATTAATATATTTATTTATTTATTTTTTTTAGCAAGTTTTAAGCTATTTCAATTTGTAATAGAAATATAATAGAAAAAAATGATCTTTAAAGTCTTTTGAAATAATTGAAAAATCTTAGTGAACTTTACAAATTTTGTTATGTTTTCGATTTTTTTAATCAAAATTTTACTAATATTTTCAATTAAGAAATTTTAATTAATATAAACTATTATCAAATTACTAAAAATAAATAAATAAATTAAATTAATTGTGGGTGAATAAAACCACAGTTTTAAAATTTGTCCGCTTACATAACTGCATTTGTGCGCTATGGTACGATGGGGTGTTGACGCCATGGCACGATCAGGAGCGCGTCGCGCACAGTGGCTTTTTTTTAAAAAATTCACGTAATTTAAACCATTAATGTCGACTAAAAGTAACGATTTTTGACCATTTTTTTAGCCATTTTTTCAGGGTTTTTAGGTCGTCTTACCAAAATTTTCCTAACATAGGCCGCAAGTTAAGCTTCAAAATCAAAATCTTTGTTATTTTCTTCTTTCGTCGTGAATTTTTAAGTCTTTTAGTAGCAAAGTTTCAAATGTGGTGTGTTTTTTGTCCTTCTTATAAGTTGTTTTAACAACAAATACTCAAAATTTAAAGTTTTACTAGTTTAAATGCTTAAATTGAGATAAATTCATTATATTATTAACGATTGTTACTTTTGATCGACATTAATGGTTTAAATTACGTGAAATTTTGAAAAAAGTCAAAAAATTCCGTAAAAGAAAGCTAAGAACGCAAAAAACCTAATACAGTCGAATAAAATTTTTTTAAATAGCGCAGACTTAGCTTTATCCATGAAAAATGGATATATACCGATTTCTCAAAAACTGGAGCCAATCTGACACTTTCAAATGTACTTTCGCACTCAGGGGACTTCCCCCTAATAGTTCGAAAAGGATTCATCGAAGTTCATTTTTTATTGGGTCAAAAACTATCTCAGTGATATTAATATTAGTCGGACTTCGCAGAATTCAACATACATATTTTGAATATAATTTACCGCTATTAAGTTCCTTTCACGAAAATCCATTTAAACTTAATTATGGAATGATATTTTTCCAAATAGTTTGTTGAATAATTTTAAAATTAACATCTTTAGTTTTGAAATATGTAAAAGAAATAAAAATTTGAATGGAACAGAAATAAACAAACCAACGAAAACTAAATTTTCGAAGAGTTACGTTTTCACGATTGTTAAATTTACATGGCCAAAATAGTCCAGTCAAATAAGGCACAAAAAGGGGTCAACCTCTGAATTGCAGGTAATAGGCTGGAAACTCTTATATGGATTTATTTGGTGTTCTAAATACTGTCTCAAAAAGTCTCATAAAATATCGTGTCTGCGTCGTGAGTTATTCAAGGTCAAAGGTCACAAAAATGAGTTTTTGGCGATTATTTCGGTTTTTATAGCTACAATGATATCAATATATATTATAAAAGTTGTAGGTCCTAAAATTTGTAACAAATTTTGTTACAAAATTTTTTTCATGCGCTCAACTATTTTCGAGATAGAGGGCAGAGACTCCGGAGCGCTCACCCCTACCAGCAATTATTCAAGGTCAACCGTGAATCTTGGTTAATAATATCGTATATAAAGTGATTAAATTACTAAAATATCACTAGCTATGAATAATTTATATTATTCAAGAGATAATACAGTGGAGTACCGTTATAACGAACTCGTAGGGACCGGAAAATTTAGTTAGTTATAAGCGAAGTTCTCTATAAGCATGGTAAATATTTAAAAAAAATAATTAGCTTACGGCCAGTGCGTTGAGTGCATGAAAAAATGTTTGTAACAAAATTTGTTACAAATTGCATGACCTACAATTTTTATAGTAGATGTGGACATCATTGGAGCTATAGAAACCGAAATAATCGCCAAAAACAGATGTTTGTGACCTTTGACCTTGAATAACTCACGACGCAGACACGATATTTTACGAGCCTTTTGAGACAGTATTTAGAACACCAAAATAAAGCCATATACGAGTTTCCAGTCTATTACCTGGAAATCGGAGGTGAAACTCTAATTTGACTGGACTAAAATGTAAAATCATATCGTATAAATTACATATTGGCATAGGTAGTTAATGCAACTATTTTATTTAAATTCAAATAACCTATACTATTTTTTTGTATGTATTAAATTTTAAAAAATCTACCCAAAATATATTTATTTGACGAATAGTTTTTTTCATTTTGCATACAAAAAAACAAACATCCCAACAAACAAAACGGTCCGTTTTAGTGCCGTTTACTGTACGGCATAAACGGAATCCGAATCCGGTTGCGTACCGTTTTCTAGATACGTATACGTACCAGAAAATGGATTATAAGGAACATCGAATATGTTAAAAATCTGTCAATGACAGGCCGTTTACGGACCGTTATGATGTGTATAAAACGGAGTCAAATCAGTTGAGAGTCCGTCAATGGCGTACCATTTGCGGACCTTATGACGGCATCCATGGTATTTCAACCAAATTGTATTACTTTTAATTATTTAAAGAAATAAATTCAAACAGTATATTTTTAATGATTTTTTGTTGATTTAATCTTATAGTTAACTAGTAAAATAAATATTTTGAAAATCTTGAAGTTGCGTGGGACATTCGTTTGCACACACTTTGTTTAAATAACGAAAAATGTAAAATTTAATGCTATAATGGATATTTTTTTTTTATATATTTGTGATGAGCATGAATTGAATACAACAATATACTCAAATAAATTTAATTCAAGCTTTTTCAGAAGTTTTAAATACTAAAATCTGGTAATTTTTCTTTAAGCAACATATTTAAGCCAAAGTGATAACAAAAGAAGTATTTAATGTCAATAAATAATGTGACATCCCGACGAAAAAAGTTTATAAATAGTCGTATATTTATAAACTTTATTTAACGGACTTTTGAACTAAATTTTTCTTTGAGTGTATAATTTAAATTCTAATTTTGAAATATATAATTAATAACATCTTTAATTTCAATAAAAGTTTCTTTAATTTTTCAATGTTTCAACAAATATTTACTCTTTATCATGTTTATAGATGAGGGCACAAATCAGAATCAACACAAGAACAAATTTTTGAAAATATACGACTCCACAAGGAGGTAATACAATCTGTTAAACTGCAGCCATGGCCCATACGTAAAAACTAAAACTCGTAAGACAGGTAAGACAGAAAAAGTAAAATTAAAAAAAAAAAAACAAAAACTTTTCACCAGCATCTAAAATAGAAATACAAAGTTTCAAGGACAATTGTAAAAGTGATGGCAACAAAATGAAAAAATCCATCCATGTTTGTGATGGTTTTTTTGTTTGGTTTTGTTTTGTTTCGTTTCATGTTTTATAAATATGTTAAACTAAACACTTAAGTATTTTTAACTTCCATTCCATGATTTCGCTTTTTGTTCTGCATTTGATTTTCATTCTAGGCTAAGACATATGTGGCACGTCATGAGGGTGCTTTACAGGAACGTTTTGCTATGTCACGCAGTACTCGAGATTTGTGGGCGCGTTTTAAAAATTTTAATGGCAGCTGTAAGTGATTTTTTTTGTTTATATCGTTAAGTATTTTCAAAAATAATATGATAAAGTACTTTATTTTTAAATACATTTGTAAATATTTTGTCAGTTTCATTTTAACGTAAACAAAAACGTAAAGCTTTTTTGTTTAGCACTTAAAAGTCAATTTGAGTTTATTTAATAGCTTTAAATGTTATTTTAACAACCCGGTTAAAAACGCTAAACATTATTTTATATAAATATATATGATATTGCATGCTATTATATGTGTACACATATGTTTATGTGTGTTTATACATAAGAATTAGTTCCTATAAATTTTTTAATATGATCCCGAGCAAACAAAAATATATAACGATATGTCCTTTAATATAAAAATATATGTTCATATAATATAGCATATGTATCAATATGTATTTATATATAATAATATTTTCAAATTGTTTTACCTAAAAAATTCATGTATAAATAAGCACATCCAATCATGTATAAAAAAATACTATTCTGAATTTTATACATGATTGATAAATTTGATTAAATTTTTATAAAATTGCATATAACCCAATACATAATTATATACATATAATGCAAACATCAAAAACGTCTTCTGTTATTTCAGACATACTTATATATAATCCAAAACTGAAAAAATTTCCTTAGTCAGTTTCTATGTAACTATATATAATTCAAAAACCGCAAACTATTTTACGAAACTACGAGGGCGCATCAATAAGTCCGTGACTTTTTGAATAAAACACAGTTTGTTTTTTGCAAAAAAAAAAAAATTATTTTTCAACATAATCTCTTTTATCTCAATACACTTAGTCTAACGTTTCTCCAATTTTTGTATCCCTTCCAAAAAATAGGATTTTTCGAGGTCCATAAAATAGGAATTTCTTGGCCATATGGGGTCGTTTTTTTTGATAAATCCTTGTTAAATCGGTCCAATAAGTTGGCATAATATTCGCCGTTTTTTGTTTTTTCACTTTTAAAGGTAATCGATGTGGATTATCCCGCGTGCATTCCAAAAAACTGTTGCCATCACCTTATTGGCCACGATTACGTTAATGGTCAATTGAGAGCAAACGCGGCACCCATCTTGCAAACAGCTTTCTTCAACCCAACTGAACATTTAAAATCGAAACCACACTGCCATATGTAGTGCCTATGGCATCAACAATCTCACGCACTTTTACTCTTCGATCGGCCAACAGCATATCGTGGATTTTTTCGACATTTTCGGGTGTATTGACCTCAATTGGCCGTCCAGAACGTTCAGCGTCATTTGTACTTGTGCGACCACAACGAAAGTCAGTAAACCACTTTTTTACCATTGAAATCGATGGTGCAGAGTCCCCTTAGTATATATCAAGCTTTTCCTTGGTTTGATTGACGGTTTTATTTCGCAAAAAATAATGTTTAATGAGCACTTGAAATTCACTTTTTTCCATTTAAAAAAAAAGCCACGTGGTTGTATGTTTTGAACAGCTGTTAAACGCAAAGTAAATGACGGAACTTGCTCAAAATTTGACAGCAGTCTATTACCAGGTGGTACTTGATGGGAGCAGTGTTGTATTTCATATAACTACTAGGGAAGTTCGAAAAGTCACGGACTTATTGATCAGCCCTCGTAGTTTACAATTTTGCAAAATCGATTTCCATTACAAATAACAAATCTTCCAGCAAAATTATTTAGAACAAATTACCTATGAATCTGTTCTAGAACCGGTTGCATGGAACCGTTTCTAGAACGGGTTCCTGGGAGTCAAGTTGCAAGGTTTCACTGTCCCAGAACCAGTTCTATAACTGGTTCTGAAACCGGTTCTAAAGCAACTTGTTCTAGTTTGAATGTTAAGATCCTATTGCAAATAGGACAAACTCCATATTAATAGAACCGGTTGTGAAACAGGAATTATAAGCTCATACATTTTGTGTTTTGAACCTGTTGTATGGACGTCAAATACACGTAACTTAATATCTTTTAATTTATTTAAATGTATCTAATTGTATCAAATTTAATATAATTAGATGTAATTATATTGGGACAAAACTCGGATAGAATGGGATAGTTTTTTTATTAAATTGTTTCTATTTGAATATAATTAGATCCAACGTGATACCATTTAATAGAACCATTTTTCGGATTAAATTATATCCTCTTATATTTGAGGAAAATATCTCATTCTATATAATTTTATATAAACTTTTTTACTCGGGATGCCACATATAATTACATGTTATTACATATCGACCAATATGTAATCATTTATGACATATATAGTTAATCTAATTATGTACGAATACATGTATAATTAGATATACACAAATCAAAATTATATATACTACACACAAAAAAAAAATCATATTATTTATGAATATTTTATGAAAAATTTGCCAATGTACTAATTTAGGAATTTTTTCATAACATTTATGAACAGTTCATAAAAAATACTGGGAAAGTTTTGTGTCTCGTAAATTATGACAAGGTTCTTAAAATATATGTAGAAAAACTTAATATTTATGAAAAAGTACTTAAAAAATTTGCTAATGTACAAAATCCTAATATGTAAGAAACTTGCATAAATTATAATAATAATGGAATTTTATGTACCTTTTCATAAATGCTAGGACACAGTTCATTCAATAAATAATTTTAAAAACCTGTTCATAAATGCTAAGAAATTCTTTATAATGAAAATAAAAATGCTGTACTGATTTGTAAAAGTTTATTTTCTATATTTTTAATAATATATATTGGTATAAAAAAAAATTAATTAAAAATGTATGTTTGCGTTTTTTTTTTGCAAACAATTTAATTTTACTTAAAAGTTTTAATCAAAATAATAATGATGCCTCAAAATATTTCAAAATGAGGTCTTTTAAAATAATAACAAATATTCATTGCTTTACATATTTAATATATCGTATTAATCATACATATTTAATATGCATAATATAATAATATAAAATATCACTTATTTTATCACTATTTTTATGTTATGTTTTTTTTTCAATTAAAATTTTTATATATTCATGCAAATCAAAATTAAAATTGGTCATATAATTATTTTATGTAATTTACATAAGTATTTTTGAGATTTCAAAGAAGAATTATAATTTGTTTTTTGTTAGGCAATAAAATAATAAAGAAATTCAATTGAATTGAATTGAAGAAATTCATAAGTAATATTTAAAGCTTTTAATCAAAATAGTAATGACGCCTCATAACATATATTTCAAACTGAGGTAAAAAAAAAAACATAAATTCGTTGGTTAATAATGTAACATATAACACATACATTCTTCATACGTTTTATAATGAAAAATAATCAAAATAATATTTATTTTAATTCATTGCAAAGTGTTGCAACTTTAACGTTAGTTTTAGAAAAATTAATTTTATAAAAAAAATATTCTTTAAATATCCAGAAAAGACTATCAGCTTCTGGATATTTCAAATTGAATAAAGATGATTTTGAAGCACATATCATGAAGAACATACATACATAGTTTTAAAACGCATACCATCAACATAAACGAATATTTCCTTAATCATATTTATATCACCAATAACTAAAATGCACGGCCTGCAAAAACGGTCTATTGGAACTTATATGCCGTATTTTTCCTCCATTTCTTCATTCGTATTTACAAATATTGCAAATGCTCCTAATGGGTCTTAAACACTATATTTTCTTGTGGTTTTTCCTCCACACTTGTTTGGGGACAGCAGCAGTTTAAGTAAATTCATAAGTAATATTATCTCTCTTTTATCTATTGAAATCATTAAAAAAATATAAATTTAAATTAGAAAAATAATTTAGTTATTAATGGAAATTAATAGTTGATCTGTACGTGTAGCTGATCTGATGTTAAAAATAATTATTTACTTACAAGTTGTTCACTAGGAAATTGATTTAATATTTGATTTTCCAGACGATAGCTGTCTCCCAAAGAAAGTGATAATCCATGTCTTCGATGTATTTTGCTATTAATTTAATAAGAACCTTTCTTTGTGCTGCTTTAAACCAATGATGCTGATTATAGTATTAAAGTAAACCTGAGCCTGAGCCAAAGGTTGTTTCATTTCCATTCGCCAAGATTCCAACAATGCTCAAATAATATTACTGGCCAATTGGAACATCTGTGAGTAATTTCTCTATGTGATGAGGTTATGTTCGTTATGTTCTCCATGACGCTATGTTTTACAACGACTTCGTTGAGGATTTGTACACTCTCAGGATTACTGCAAACATGTGGAATATTCCACATTTGTATAATTCACTTTATATTTTGTTTAAATAGCAATAAATTTACTTTAAACTTACTTTACACTGCTTTAATACAAAACCTTTATCACCCACGCCAGCGTAAGACTAAATTTGATTGCTTGTTTTCTAACATAATGAAGCAAAAGAGATACAACATTATCTTTTATTCACACAACTTACTGCAGCATTTTTTTGTTTACATTGCACCGTTATGTTCAATGTTGCTTTTAGTGCTTTTTTGCATTTTATGTGTTTATCGTGCCCTGTTATTTTTTAATTTTAATTATTCTGCTTATTAAGGTTTCTATTATTTCCTAAAGTGTTTATTATTTATACATGATTATTTGAACAACATTGTATATTTTTTCTAGTTTTCTTTTAGCTCATAATCCGTCATAGATCAGCTGGAATTTTTTAACTAAACTTTGCAGACATTTAGAAAAAATTATTCATTAAGTAAATTTTGCAATTTTGTTTGCCTTAGAGCACCTTGTATATTAAAGCAACAAAAAGTTGTAACTTTGACAGGATACAAATCCTAGACGGTTAAAGATATTTTAAAAATTTACATTTTGTATAATTTAGTGCACAAATCTTTATTCTTTATTTTTGTGTGCTGACAACATTATATGCATTATTTATACAACATTGTATGCATTATTTAATGCTTCAAAGAAAGCATTTAATTTGTAATTGCTTTATTGTATGCGAGACGGTTAAGCGCTATTTTGGAAGCAAAACTGTTTGCTGGGCAACATAAAGTATTAGACTTTTTTATGTTTTTAAATAATTTTTGAAAAAGGTCAAAATTAATTTTTTTAAATAATTATTTAGCAATTTTGCAAAAAAAAATTATTCGCGATTGAAACAAAGTTATTGAATTATTTAATTATTTTAAACCATTTAATTATCTTTATTCAGTTAAAAAATTTATTAGTTTAAGTTTTATTTCGACTTAAGGTCAGCTATATTTATTAATTAATTTGCAATTTTTCACCTTTTTTGCACTTTGACTGTGCATTCTTTAAATATTTTTATTAAATTTCGGAAAAAATATATTTTATAAATATAAATAATATAATTGTGTGTTTTTTTTAATTATTGGCTTTAATTTTTTTATATCAATATACAAGTGCATTTTAATTTTGCTTTCCTTTGCCGTTTTCAAAATGCTGACCGCGTTTTGTTTTTAACACAGAAGTTGACAACACCTTTAAAATGTCTGTACATACATTTTATGAAGCCGTTCTTAAAATAAAGGAACATTGTATTTGTTATGTATGTCTTCTATCATAAAATAAAGTAGGGAATTGTAGAAACATATTTAAAGTTATGAAACTAATATAATATTTATGAATTTGTACATATTAAATATGATTTTATTTTTATGAACAAAATTCATACCGATTATGATGCAATTTATTAAAAAATAATGGGAAACTAGGAACACTTCATAAATACTAAGTAAATTTCATAAATAGTATGTACCTTTAAAAATAAGACTTTTTCATAAAAAATATGAATTT
>CM037853.1:159337795-159440778 GCA_021234595.1 Delia radicum | reverse complement strand
CCAGCAAAATAAGAGCTGAGGAAGAAGTAGTAAAACACCACATCTACTGATCTGGATGCGGTGCAAACTTAAGTGAATCATTAATGATTTTAACATTATCGTGTAATAGTGTGGATGGTGTGAATATATAACTTCTTAATAGCATTTTAAACAGTGCATGAATGCTATTTTTCAATAGTTCATGGAAGGTCTTTTTCAATTACATATAAACATTTTATTTAATAAAAATGTGCAGCATACTCTCGGGATGTATTAAAAATATTAAAAATCTTAAAAAAAATAAATCTTTTGGTGCCAGCGAGTATTGAACACACGAATCTGAGACACGATCTGTTGTATTGAAGTAGACCGCTCTACCATTGGCACCAAAGTTACATATGCAGTGCAACTAACTTAAGACGAACTTAAGTTAAAAATATTGATATATTTTTACGAAAACAAGAAAAAATATGCTACACAAATATATAATATAAAAAGATAAAATAATGATTTTTAACAACATTTTTATTATGTGATTTCGTATCACTGAGATATAAATTAATTTAAAATATTTTAAGTTTTGATGAGGTTAAAAAAAATATTAAGAAATAATAAAAAAAGCTCATTTAACATTTTGAATTCATTTCAGATTTTAAAATATTTTTTAATATTAATTTGACGAGAAATGTCTTTAATAAAATATACCAGACAATGAAAAATAGTATTTGAGAAGTAGTTTAACTCCAGGTAGGGAAAAGTGGCCTGCAACGAAACGAGTGTGCCTTGGAACGTAAGATCTTTTAATGTTTCGCGTATTTTGCTAAAGATCTGGGAGAGAGGTCGGTAAAAACTCTATAGGTAAATTAAAGTGATATATATAAATTAAGTAAAAGTTATTAATTAATTAAAAATTAAAATTAATTAATTAATTAAAAATTAATCTTTAAAAAGTATTCTCATGTGATTCGAAATTATACAAAAGTTTTGAATAATTTTGTTAAGAAATATTGTCTTAAAGTAATTTGACCAACTGTTTTGATCCATAGCGGGATTCAGCTGGCAAAAAAGCAGGATATTGGTGCAAAAGTGGGATATTTATTTTTTTTTTGTGCAAAAATCATTAGTTATTTATATTGCAATATTTTAGTTAAAATTGCTTGACAAAAGGATCGCAGATAATCGAAAACAGACGAAGTTTTAAAAATTTGCTGTAACGAAGTTTAAATTGTATTGGGGATTTTGAATTTTATTCATCGTCTTCTTAGACAGTGTGCAATTAATACTATAATTAATATGCACACATTTTTCAATTGTTTGAGATAGGCGTGGTAGAGAAGATTAAGCATACTTTCTAAAAAATCATTTCTACATTGTAAATTTCTTATTGAATTAGACTGCGCAGTTTCTGGTACACAACCTTCATCAGTAATCCTTTTTTGACATACTGTAATTATTTGTTATGGTTTTTATTGTTTGATTGCATTTATATGAAATGTTTATTTATTAAATGCAATCCTGACCGTGGCTTGAACCTGGCTTTCTTTGCCACATGCACTTCGCACTACACTTTAGACAGAGGCTCTAACCAATTGATCTAAAGTAGGTCGATTTTTGCTGTGGCTTAAAACCAGTTTCAATTACACGGGGTCGATTTTACATTTAATTGTAATTGCAGAAGATAGCTAAGACAAACACCACAACAATTCACAATTGTTAGAAAATCATATGTAATCTAATTTCCACTATTTCCCACATTTTGTGAGTTGGCGCAACTATGATGTATTTTTTGTACATACGGTAGTTTGGCTATTCACGTCGTTGGGGAAGAGTTAAATTGAAAATATGTTTTTTATAGAAAAATGGTCAAATTAAGCATAGAAAATTTCCCTACAATGAGAGAAGTTTCTTGGATGATTTTTAAGAAAATGTGTCACTCACCTAACAAAGTGAATGAACAATTTCTTAAACCTTATTGAAAAGCTTTATAATTTTTACGACACTATTTGTAATGAAATTTTTTTTAGGCGAATGAAATTTTTAAAAATAAAGTTAAATTTTTTATAATTAATTAATTAAAAAAAAATATAAAAAATTTAACTTTATTTATTAAAAATTTCATTCGCCTAAACAAAATTTTCATAATTATTATTATTATTAAACTAGCTTTCAAGATTTGGCTTCGATATTTTCGTTTTTGCTTATTTTTTGCGATCCGAAACAATAGAATTAAAAAATCAATAAGATTTTTAAAGCCAAAAATCAAATTTTTAATCTAATTTTTCTGATTATTGCACACGTTTCAAGGCACACATAAAAAGTGTATCTTGAAACAAATATAAAAATTCGGTAAACTAATTTTTAGGCCGTGAAATACATTTTTGCATTTTCTTATCAACATAATAACAAATATAAAACTTTAAGTTTTTTTTACATTTTTAAAAAAGTTTTACAAAAAGTTCCATCGAAAAGGCAAAAAATAGATTTTATCAAATAATTACACAATGCTACAAAAAAAACACTTTTTGTCAGAACTTGAAAACCAACCTAGTGGGGGTTGTAGGCCTTGCTGAGGACATACAAAAACCGTTTTATAAATTTTAAAACACCCTCAAAATTTTGAGTTATTTTCAAAAAAAAAAACAGTTTTAGGGTAGGTCTTAGCACTTTAGTACCTCTAACTCACACACTTTTGACCGATTTCAAAGGAAAAGAATTAAGCTTTCGTGAAATGTATTCATATAATATATATTCCAAGAAATTAGGTAAGTGTTTATCAAAAGTTTTCTCATTTTTTTTTATTTTTTTTTTCCTAATTTTTCAAATTCAACAAGAGTTATTTCATTTTTTTCTATAAAAAACTACATTTTTTTGCACTGTATTTTAAAGACAATTTATATAGAAAAAAACGAGATATTATTTGTTAAAATCGGATTATAGTTGCAAAAGGTACTAAACTTTTTTTTAAGTAAAAATTTTGGGATTGCAGACTTTTCTTTTGGAAAACCACTTGACTTACAAACGTAAATTAAAAACTTAACCTAATTAACATGTAAAGTTAAAAACAGGTGTTAATGAAAAGTTAAATAACTTTTACAATTTTCATCTGATTTGAAAAATGAAAACCATGTTTTGTTAAGAACTAAATTTGCTTTATAAGTTGGTATAAATTTTTATAAGCTTTCATATTAAAATAAGCAATGAAAAGCTACTAAAATCAAAAAAGTTTATAATTTTCGTTTTTTTGTAGATATTCTTAACAAAAACAATACTTATAACTTACAAATGTATCAAAAAATGCACGTCATTTTAAAGCGTAATCAGCTATCTTTCCAAACCTGTTAAAAAAATTTAATTCGGACTGAGTTACAGATCAATAAGTTGACGAACATCACTGAAAACTGTTTTTTTTAGAATAACTTCTGAATTTGAGGGTGTTTCTGAAATTTTTTGACACAATTTGTAATGTACTCAACAAGACCTATAACCCACGCTAGGTCGTTTTCCAAGTTTTTTTCACTGTAGCACCGTGTTATTTGTCAACTCTGGATAACAATTTTCTAAAAAAAATTTCTTTATGATTAAAGTCAAAATGTTTATTATTTGGTTGTTTTAAATTACTTAATTATTTTAAAAAACACAGAAAAAACTGAACTAAATAAAAAAAAAATATTAAAAAATTAATAAGAGAAAAAAAAAAAAAAAAGAAGAATTTATCTCCCCGGTCCGGAAGCGATCTCGCAACCTTCTGATTGCAAATCCAACCACTTACCACCTCAACCTCCATATATAAAAAAAGAATATATGTACTTATGAAAAGGCACTTCTTAGGATGTCATTAACCTAAATACCAATTAATTTATATGGTGAAGCAAATGCTGTTTAAATTAACTTTTATTTAACATTTTTGGAAGTTGTTAGCAATAACTTCTATGAAAGCGAAAAATAATAGTACCACACCTTCACTATATATAAAAATATTTGTCTATGTAATATTATATAATTTTATGTATAACTTTTTTACTAGTTTTTTAATTCATTTATTCATTTAATATACTGAAACTTATTCATATATGCAATGCGGAATTCATCGTGTATCATTAACCCACTTTAACCTGGAATCCCAAATGATCCACGAACTTGATAAAATGCAGAAATCTGTTTTTTTTTTTTAATTAAATTTAAAGGTTTTTTAAGATGCCAAATTTGGAGACGGTCGATTGCTATTTTTATAATATAATATAGTTGTTATGAAAAAACAAAAAAAAAATTGGAATAATGATAAAGTTTTTGTTTTAGCGACTCCTTTCCAAGATATTTTATGAAAATTACTTATTTTTGTCAAACATTTTAATGTTTTTATTAAAGTTTGCATTATGTACGGAAAAATAGCAAATAAATTTGATTAGACAAAAACTATCTTTACTTTTAAACTAAAAAATATTTAACCCTAAGTGCCTTGGGGATCAAAAGACTTTTGAAAACTTAATTTAATAATGACTACCAGTTTGTTAAAACTTTAAATTGATAAAAAAAAACTCCTCTTAATAAAACTAAATATTTTATGTAACTTGATCTATTTAGGGTAAATTTTTACATTTTTGAAAAAAAAGACCCAATCGGAAATTTACAGAATAACATCTTTCTTAATTTTCGGAAAAATATCACTTACATTTGTTAAGACTATAATCACATTTCCTTTTATTCAAAAAGTATTAAACCCTTATTGACAGAGGAACAAAACAGACCCATACAACCGTTGAATTTTATCTGTTTTTTAAAAACTTGTGGGAAGGAAACGGCAACAGGTATTTTGCACAATTCATCAAGAAAAATACAGTATTAACAATTTGTCAAAAAGTGTGCTGTTAGCAAAGTTATCGGCCTCCAAAGTAGGATCTACCAAAACAGATGTGTTGATGGTACTCAGATTTCCGGAACTCACGGTTATCTGAAAGCAAAACGGGGAATTGGTTAGTTTGAATGCTTTTATTGTCCAATGCTGTACTATAAAACATAAAATTCGATATTTTACAATTTTGTTGGAGCCTAGTGTTAAAAACCAATAGTAAACAATATCTAACCATAGCCTCGTTAATTCTGCTTCGATTAAGACCCATATCATCAAAATCGGTTCAGTAGAACTTGAGAAACACGTACGCAGTGTTTGCAGTTTGAAAAACGTGGTTTTCGCAAAAAAACGTGTTTAATTTTTAAGTTAAATTTTCTGGCAGACAATGAATGCCTCCTTTAGGCAAAAACATTGGTTCACCAAAATCGCTGTATCTCCCAAACTAGTTTGAATTTCGAAAAATCCTTTAAGGATAGTATATTTAAATATCTAAGCTAAAATATTCAAAAGCAAATCCAAAAAAATGTTTTCCAAAAAAGAAGGCCCCCTCAAACTTTATTAGACTATGATTATCTTTATTTTTATTAAAAAAAATTTTATTTTTATTAATCCTTAGTGCCAGGGGGCCAAAAATACCCATGAATCTTAGTTTAAATAATTAGTAAAAGAAAAGAATTAAAAAAAACTTTCCACTTGATAAAAACTATTACTTTGTGTAGCATAATCCATATAGAGCTAATATTTTCACATTTCAACATAAAAGACCCACTAGGAAATTAACAGAATAATATTTTTTAGATTTTTCTTGAATTTGGATATGTGTACTTAACTAACGAAAAAGCGCAATTCTTTTAAGGCCCAATCTTATTTTTAATGGTGAAAAAAGGGGGTTCCAAATTAATCCTTAAAATAATATTAGGACTATAAGAATTGACTTGTTCGTTCGTTTTTACCATCTATCACATACTCGAATTCAATACAAATCTGATAGATATTATTCTGTAAATTTCCTAGTGGAAAGTGAAAACGTAAACTTTATCAAGATCAAGTTACTCAAAATATTAGTTTTTAACAATTGGAAATTTATTTTTGATCCATTTAAAAGCTTTATAATCAACTCCAGAGGTCATAATTTAAATTATGTTTCATTGGCCTTTTTTGTAGCACCTCCACTAAGTGTTAAACATTTTTAAAATAAAAATAAAGATACCCGTAATAATATGTTGGGGGACAGGGGAGACGGTGGAGCACTCAATGTGCTACTGTCCAGCTCTTGCACGCTAAATGGTGAAATGTCTAGGGGACTACCTATCACGAGATCTGGAAGAAGTCTCTGGAATCGAAATTTTGTGGCTGCGGTCATTTGCTAAGAGGATGTGGGAATTTTGGCTACCATCACTAGCGTCTGACCTAACGTGGGGGTTTTCGTTTATTATCTGATAACGATAGGTACCTAATGGTCTATGCGATATCTTGGACCGGCCAGCTCAACCTAACCTTAATAATAATAGTTGTTTGGTCAAAATAGCAGACCAACTTCGGTATTTTTATGTTAAGAAATATAAGATTGTATTAATCTTAATATTCAATTACTTTATATATTGATCACTAATTTTCGTTTCTTGCTTTGTCAAATTCGTAACGGCAACTTAATATTATTATATAATAGTATTATTTAATAAATTAGATTTAACAAATTATTGTACAGGTTAAGGCGGGTTAACCAACCATAACTTAACGTAACCGTAACTTAAGGAATCAGCTGTTTGAAATTGTTCTAAGCGCAGCCATAAAAGCGTTTACCCATTTCAAATGTCACGTAAACGGAACGGCTGAACCTGTAAAATCAAAATTCTACGTTAAATCTACGTTACATTTCCTAAAAGCTGATTGACAAGTATGGCAAAGTTTGATTTGATCACTTGTTTTTTGTTTGTTTGTGTGAAAAACGTATGCTACGTTTTCTAAGTTCTATAATTACAGTAAATTCCAACGACGCATGTACGTTAAGGTTAAATTACATTTACGGTTCTCTAACCCAGGTTATATTCTTCGATCAGCAATAAAACTATTAACAGCAAATCGAAGTTTTACTTAATTTCTTTTTCGTACAAAATATAATCTTATAAAATTTACGTGATATTTTTCCGAAATTTAAAAAAGGTGTTATTCTGAAAATTTTCTAGTCGGTAAAATTAACTCTAAATGGATCAAGTTACATAAAATAATTATTTTTATTAAGTAAAGATTCAATTTAAAGGCTTTATAATCTTGTAGTTACAATTAAAATTAAGTTTCAAGGGTCTTTTTAGTCCCCAGGCCAACAAGGATTAAATATTTATTAGATAAAAGTAAAGGTAATTGTTGTCTTATCAAATTTAAGTGATCGTTTTCAGAAAATTATGTAAACTTAAAGAAAAACATTCAATTTTCTTTCAATTACTGAGGAAACAAGCAATGTCATAAAATGTCCTGGAAAGGAATCGCTTCAAATACACACAGGATTAATAATTTTTACAAATTTATTTTTTTTTCTTTAATAAAAACTATTATGTTATAAAAATAGCAATCCAAATTATGCACTTTCGAAAGTCATTAAATTAGTTTAAGATTAATTGAGTACATTAAATGAATAAATGAAATTACAAAATTTTTGTTCCAAATTCGAATTTTGATAATTTTTAAATAATACACTCTTTTTCCAAAATGTAGAATTTTCGACCGTCTTGTGGCACGGGTTCACGTTCTTAAAACAAAATATAGATTTTCTTCCATTCGGAACCATTTGTAATAAAACTAGCGGTTGTAATGATATATCTATTTTTAAGGGACACCCTAATGGACATATATATTATGTTACTCATATATGGTGTTTTGCAAACGTTACTCATATATGGTCGCTCATGATGTATTTATTGTCCATATCTGTTTGTAAAAACGTATTTTGAGTGCTCGCTATTTTTTTATTTCTTATCCGATTTTCATAAAATTAACAAATTTGCAATATATTTAATTATACAAAATATTTAAAATAAAAAATAAAATCAAATACATACTTTAATAATTTTTTTCAAATTTAAAACCAAATTTTAATTTATATTTTAAAAAATGTTGTATGGTACGATATTTAAAGAAATAGTCGACTTTTGACATTTAAAATCGACGTTTTTTCTGTTATAGTAAGGGCCAATTTTTGTCACAGCATAAAGGTTATCACATATTTCCTCATTTTTCGTATATTGATTTACAAAACTTTTTACTAATTTTCTACTAACTTATTTTTTGAGTGTAGTATATTTACTTTATATTTAAATGAAACATCCAACATAACAGAAAAACATTGAGACTATTCAAATATCCACAAAATTGTTTAATTTTAAAGATTTTTTATTTAAAATCATTTAAGAATAGGATTTAAGAAATTATGCATATCGTCACTTAAAATCCAAAATACCGTAACTACACTTTAAAGTTTTTTACAGGAGAGACAAAAAACAGTATAAATAAAAAAACTACCAAAAGGTTAAAAATGAAAAAAACAAAGACGAATTTGATTCTGAAAAAAAAAAAATCATTCAATAAAAGTAGTCCTTAACCCTTGGACAAACACATGGTTCTGGCCAGGCATATTTCATTTTTGAGCGTTAATTAATCATACTTCTAGTTTAGGTAGATACCTGTATTTCCCGGTAAAATATTGTTGGCTTTCTATCTGTAAAAAAAAAAAATTCAAAAATATCGTTCCAACACGACGAAAACTGCGAAAGAAAAAAGTTATTTTTCTGCAAATACAATGCAGATTGCTGTTTCCAGGTATATTGTTGTCAAACTTTGTTTTTTATATTTTGGGTTGTTTTTCTGTGAATTCAATGCAGATGTTTACTTCCTGACCACTCCGCTTGAGATGTTCAAGCTTTCCTTTTCACCGAATATTACGTTCATCATCGTAACACAAACAAATCTATGTGGAGAAAAAGTTACACGCAAGTGGAACGCAGAACATGCAAACTGCACACGACGAGTATGGGTTGATATAACAAGTTTTGAGCTTGACGCTTTTATTTGGATACTATTGACTTTTGGTGTCAGTCATAATACTATGCAGCTCTCTAGATTGATGTGGCAAACTGATGCACTTCCAATATTCCGTGCAGCCATGTCATATAGACGGTTTGTTACTTTGATGCGCTGTATTCGATTTGACGATAGTCGTACGCGCGCATTTCGTCAACAAACCGACAAAGCTGCTCCCATTCCGCGACATATGGAACTTCTTGAATAACAATCTTGCCAGTAATTTTGAACCATACGAAAGTGTAACCATCGATGAGCAGCTATTTTCATACCGTGGGCGCACAAAGTTCACGCAATACATCCCATCAAAGCCCGCAAAGTATGGCATAAAAGAATGGTGGGCATGCGATGCGAAAACTAAATATCCATTGCAAGGAAAACTGTACACTGGTAAGGAGGGACAACAACGAGACACAAACCAAGGCGAAAATGTTCTCATGAGTTTGGCTAATTGATACCCCAACAGCGGCAGAACTATTATTGCTGATAACTTCTTTACAACATTAGACGCAGCTAAACGTCTTTCGTCGATTGGACTAGCATACGTTGGCACCATTAGATCCAACAAAAGGAGTCTTCCCAAAGAAGTGAAAAAAGACAGCAACCGTTTGGCCATTGAATCTTTCTTTGGAAGGCCGTTGAATATTCCCACAAACATGCTGCCTAACCAACAAAGCGGCCCTAGTACACTGAATTCGGCTCTATGAAACAACCCCAATGAAATAAGTCCCCAAACCAAAAATGAAATAACGCCCCATTTTTTGGGGCTTTATTTCATTATGAAGCAATTCCAAAAAAAAAAATGAAATAAAACCCCCAACCAAATGAAACGAAACCCCAAAATAAAATGAAATAACACCGCAATTTTGAGGCTTTATTTCATAATGCAGTAAAGCCCCATTTCGAAAATGAAATAAGGCCCCAATTAAAAAAAACAAAATTATATATTACTTTAAAATATTTCTTTATTCCTAATTAATACATAGTAAAAAGATTAATAATATTTAGTATGTCAATACAGTTTTCTTTAATATTTTTTAGTAGTATATCACAAAATAAATCTAAATTTATAAATCGTATAATCGCACGCAGAAAAAACTTTATTTCGCGAAGCCACATGCCGCGTTCTACGGAGGAAAAAACCCTTAAGAGCGGCCGAAGGCCGCCACACAGAAGAACTTGTTTTTACAAATTACTTGATGTCTTAAAAATATAAGATTTCAACGGATTCGACTTCGGATTTGAAAAACAAGTTCTTCTGGGTGGCAGCCTTCGGTCGGTCTTAATAAAGTTTTTTTTTTCGCGAAATAAAGTTTTTTTCTGCGTGCGACATAAAAGAAACTTCAAAATTACTACACGGTATAATCTCACTTACTAATAGCAAATAACTACAGGGTCCGCCATCTAACGTTTTTTTTTTCAAGTAGTGCTTATTTCGTGAATGGTACCACTTAGCTCATGTCTGATTTGACAGATAATTAGTTTTATCCTTCCGCTGAACGAATATGGTCCGTATGTTCGTTATCTTGTGAAAAAAGTGAAAGAAACTGGCATCCTCATCGATAAACCAAAGCGTGAAAAGCCAAAAACAGTGCGTACACCCGAGAATATTGCTGCTGTGGCAGAAAGTGTACGTGAAGCGCCATCAACATCAATTCACCGTCGTTCTCAACAATTTAACATTTCGGAGACATCATTGAGACGAATTTTGCATAAAGACCTTGGTATGACGCCATACAAAGTCCCATTGGTTCAGGAGTTCAAAAAAAAAAGTTATTTGGCGGACCCTTTATTTACATTAATAACTTGATAATTCATGCAGTAATTATAACGGTTATTTGCTTATATTACTTAAAAATTTTGATTTTTAAGAAAATTAAATAACACCCCAAAAATATTATTTGGGGACTTATTTCATTTTTTGGGGCTTTATTTTTTTTGGGACTTTATTTCATAATGAAATAAGGCCCCAATATGAGAAATGAAATAAGTCCCCAAATAATATTTTTGGGGTGTTATTTAATTTTCCCAATTTTTTTATTAGAAATTTTTTGGACCTTATTTCATTTTTGGTTTGGGGATTTATTTCATTGGGGTTGTGTTTCATAGAGCCACTGAATTCCAGAAAAGATTGCAGAATTTGTCTCACGCAAGACGAAAAGATGCGTAGGAAGGCACGTTTTTACTGCACCAAATCCACTAATCCCGTGTGCCAACAACATTCTAAAGTTGATTATACTTGTTTTTCATGCATTCCACAAAATGAATAAAATTTTTTTTACATTTTTACCAAAATAATATACGAGCACACTTCATTCAATTCAAAGTTACGGTACCGTTTTTGCCATACAAATGCATGAAAACGTATAGGGGTCCGGCCAGGCATATGTGTTTGTTAGAAGGTTTCAGAATATGTGTTTAACCGGGGGTTAAGTAATGAAAGTTATGGTTTTTGATTTTTTTAAAACCGAAAACCAGTAACAACAAAACAAAAATTTATATACAAAATAAATTAAAAGTTTAAGTTAAAAAATAATTGGAAGATGACAAAGCCAATTGTGACAATTTTTTGTTGTTGTTTTTGTTTTTTCTTTGATATTTTAAATTTTGAATCTCGCTCCTAGACGAGGGCAAGAAATTCTCATTGAGTTTGTGATTTAACATAACAAATATCTCTAGAAATTCTAATAAAAAAGTCCCCTGAAGATTTCCTTGGGCAGGAATGAAATCCGGATAGGGACACGCCTACATCAGATTGCTTTTCACAATTTGTTAAATAAGTTTTGGGACTTTAGCACATTTAATTACTATAAATGCAATTAATGTTTATCCCGATGAAAATAAATTTAAATAATAATACTTTTCGTAAGTAATTAAAAAAGTTTTTAGTCAAATTATGTATTACTAATCTATTTATTAAAGGTATTTTTAAAAATAAAATTAATTACATGCATGAGTTGAAGACTAAAGAGATTCCATAAGTAGATTGTTGGCAAATTCAATCTCATAAAAATTTTATGCATACCTCGTTCCGATGAATTTCCTTCACGAAGAGAATGTGAAAGAAAATGAAAAAAATAAAAACAGAGTTTTGCTTAGTATTCTTAAATAAATCGGTACAAAAAAACAACTTTAATAATTAAATTATTAATAAATAATTAGTTTTTTTTGCTTAAACTTTAGTTATTTGTTTGTAAACACGATTTAGCTAACTTTTTATTTTTTTTTTTTTTAGTATCCTTTGTCGACTCTTATTTATCGGTGAATTATGACCGATTATTTTTCTGCAAGAAAAATGCAGATCTATCTGCAAAGAGAGCTTATGAATATCCGTTGATTATGTCCATTGAACAACTTTCGAAAAAAACTATTGAAGTGTGCTCCCAAACAAAGGTTAACACTCAAAAAGTTACGTTAATAAGTTAAGCGATAAATAAAACAAAATAAAACATATTATTAATTCAAATTTTATACAGATTTATATTCTTTACCATTTTATATAAAAGTTTAGCGTTTAAATAACTTTTCCGGTATGTCTCCTATATGGAATTTTGTGATTTTGCTGTCCACTTATATCGAAAGTAAGGGATTTGAGAACTTTTTTTTTTGGAAATTTTTATAGGTTTTTCAATTGGTACCAATCCGGAATGTTTTAGGACTTTCCGCTACATAAATACGCAAATACTTAGCTTTTGTCGCCCATAATACAACATTCGAATATTTTTTTAAAAAAAAATTCTTTTTTATTAGTTTTGCTCGTTTTTCGGCTTAAGTATTCTCTTTTGCATTCCTGTCCGGAATTTAAATGTTCTAAGCCTAACAATTTTTTTAACTTGGCACACAAAATGTTTTGAACATTGCACGCTGCTTTGTGCCCAGAAACCTTGGGATCATCTCTCAAAGCCTTCTCCCTTTGGAAAATTTCCTGGGTTTCTTTGTTTTACCAGCTTCAGATTTTCTGCCAATTCCTAGGTCTTTGTTTAACTGTAGTACCACATTTAAAATAAACTGACTGTATACGTGCAACTTGTGAGTACCCAGTAAAAAACGCTGCTTACCTGCAAACAGGTTTGTAAGGGAGTACGCCAAAAGAATCCCTTACAAACCTGCTTACATATGCCATGATTTTTATATGGTGAATTCCCACTTGGAAGCATTACTTTTTGGCAAAATAAGCGCGGTTTTTAGCGCTTACAAAAATATGTAATTTCATGGCTTTCAGAAAAATCATTTTTCATGTCTTCATTATTACGATTAAAAGTAATAATATGAGTAATGTATAATTTAGTTTACTTAAAATTCTAGAGACATTAATTTTAGACATAATATAATAATTTTATTTTTTTTACCTCACCACGTGGTTGCACTTCAGGAACAGTGATATCACTAACTGACTTTTTTATTAACGCCAAACACAGTCGGAAATCACTCGGGAAAACTGGTTCAGATCGTTTATAATACACGACATGAAACTTTCTGCATTACAACTTGCGTCCTCGTAAGGGAATAACGAAAGCTGCTTACAACCTGCATAATTATAAGCGAAAACTGTAAGCTCAACAAAATTTTTTGTTTATTTTATACGTACAACATAATAGTAAGCACTTACTTCAGCGCATTTGTTTTATGCTGCTTCTAAAAACACGAAATTTTTTACTGGGTGATTTGTTTGAAAGTCCAACTTGGATTATTTCGAAAAGTTTCAAAAACTTTTTCACGAACTTTCTTTTGATTATTTATTGTAAACTAACAATACAATTAATTTTGACAAATCAAAAAATTTTATTATCTGATAAATTTTTCAAACATAGTCTGATGACTTAAAAATATTTAGGTCAATCGCAAAAACGTTATAAGGAAAATTATGTGTTAACGTTCATTTGGGCGCACACTTTATTAAATTGAATTGGTTTAACAAAAATCAGTAGCCGGATTCATGTAATGTCGTATATAGTGTAAACATCGTATTTGTATAATATTAATGTCATAATTGTTTTGCCAACCCTGGAAAGTTCATTGTACAAGTTGGTTTGTATGTTTATTTGAAAGTTTAAAACATTTTAACATATTTAAAAAAAATGTTTTGAATATTTATAACAAAATATTCTAGGAATATTATTCGAAAGAAATAAACTTGAAATTTGAGAAGAAATTGTTAGTTTTCGAAGCGTATTATGAGTCCCACCAATGTTATTCATTACACAAAAAGAAAAAAATGCACTACACAAATTTTTTCTATGAGTGTACTTGTAAAATGTTGTGCGTCGATGTATTTTGGTTAACCACATCATAACACAGGTCAACAGCAAAAAAAGGCTTGACTAACCACTATATAGATTTGATGCATCATGGCTGCCTAAGTACAAAAATGGTAAAATTTTTCAATTCTATGGATAATTTTTTTTTAAAAAATTTTTTTTTTAAAATTGACAATATTTTGAGCCATTTCTCCACTTATGTTGTCATAACTCAAAAACAACTCGTCCGATTTAGTCAAATTAAATTTACAAAAATTAAGGTTTACAATATCTTTAAAGAACTGTACAAATTTTTTTAATGCGATCAATAGTTTCAAAGTTATGAAACAAATTGTTAGCAAAAAAAAAAAAAAATGCTAAAAAAAAAAAAAAATTTGAAAAACAAAAATCTGGAAAAAATCGAAAACTGCAAAAAATATTACTTTTTATTTTTTGTAGTAAAGCTACATATCATGCGAATTAAACTAGATATGGATCATAAAAATCGATGCATGCTTTACATTTTTATTTACAATTAATTGAAGGTATCGCATATTTACAAGCACTGTAGAAAATTGTACCTACATAATGAAAATGCAGAACATAAAAACTCAGGTGCATTTTACGACACGCATTTTGGCAAAACCCCTTTGGGAAAAACCTCTATTACATTTTTATGATTCTAATAATTAAAAAAAAATAAGTAATAAACAAAAGATTGTTTAATTTTTACGATTGCGGTAGGATAGTAATAAAACGCTCATAAATGTGCGTGTACGCTGAAGTGCTCTTATTTTCCGTTAGCTACCTGTAACGGATAATTTTTTTTTTTCATAAAAGTCCTTAATGTTTTTTAGGATTCTTGGGAATAATAAAAAATTTGCAGCACACACAAACTGTATCCACACAAAGGGTTATCCCAAATTATAGTATCAGTATTTATAAGATCTCCTTGACCCTTTTATTTCATTCAAGAAGTGTTTGCGATAACGCAAACATCATTTAATACCTACACAAAAATTAGAGTCATACAGCTTAGAAGTTAAAAACAATTTTCAAATATTAATAAAAATGAGCCAGAAAGTCAGAACATTTTCATGTAAAAACGATCCAGATTTATTTTGTTATGTGTGCGGCCAATATATCACCGGGAAAAAACGGAAGTGGTTCTTAACTTCATTGCAAAAGTCTTATCAAGATTGCTATAATATCTATCCGCACAATTTGAACCAGCATTGGACACCGAGTACTATATGCATTCCATGTCGATTGAATTTATCTATGAAGTCTTCTAACGTAAAGTAAGTATAAATTAATAGATTTGGAATATTTTATAATTACAATATTTCTTAATTAAAATTTGAATTCTTCATATTCCTGATTTCAATTTTTTTTTTCATTTTACAGACGACACTTGGAAATTTTGAAGCCTATGCTATGGAGAGAAACAGCGAACCACGCATCCGAGTGTTATTTTTGTTTAAGTACAAAAAGCATATTTGATGGCCCACAAATTCGCAAATTGGTGAACGATACTGAATTTGGCAGTTCAATGTCAGAAATTGAGAAGAATGCATGGGATTCGTTTGTATGGGTTATTCAAAATTTCTTAGGAAATAACAAGGGTGATGATTACGTTGCGCACGTTGAAGAGATGTTAACTCACTTCCAGAATCTTGGATGCAACATGAGCATCAAATTACACTACCTGCACAGTCACTTAGATCGTTTTCCTGAAAATCTAGGAGACTTGAGTGAAGAACAGGGCGAACGATTCCACCAAGATATCCGGACAATGGAGGAACGATACCAGGGTCGCTGGGATGCACACATGATGGCTGATTTTTGCTGGAGTATTCAGAGTAACACTTCGTTATTCAACAATAGTAGAAAATCGACTAAAAGAAAATTTCAGAGTTTGTAGTTTATAATACATATTTATTTATTTATTTTCTTGTTTTATTTATTATAATAAATGTGAATAATAAAATATAAATTTTCTACTATTTAATTTATTTATTTATTTACATTTAAGCTCATCCAACACAAATGTCTTTCCGAAGAATAGAATCAGTATATTCTAGGTAGGGTTTTGCCAAAAAATACACGAATGTTACTATGTAATGCATTTTTGATGTGAAAATTTGTACATAGCATGGGGAAAATGTTTTCAAAATTCAATCAATCGAAAGAAGAACATTAACTACTCAATTTTATGTATATCAGACAAAAAACTAAAATTTGGTGAAAATGAGCGAATTCACTTAATTGTGAATAAATTCGAAAAAAATCAATCGATTTTTATGATCGATATCTCATTTTGTTCCTATTACATGTGGCTTTGCGATAAAGCAATAAATCTGAACGATTTTTGCCGTTTTCGATTTTTTATGATTTTTTTTAACCAAAAAAATTTGCTATTTTCACGTAAAAAAAATATTTTTTCCCTCAATTTTTTATTATAACTCCAAAACTACTGATCCGATTGAAACGCAATATATTAACGGATTAAAGGCTATGTAAATTTCAGTTTTTCTAAATTTATTTGAATAATATCGGACTAATTTTTTTTAGTTATCATTAATTATGTGGAGACACGTCTAAAAAAATTTATAATTTTAATTAAAAATTTTTTAAAAAAAAAACCTCTCCATAGAATTTCAAAATTGAACCATATTTGTACTACTGGGACCACAATACATCAAAATTGTATAGTGGTTTTCAAAGCCCCTAAAATTTTTCAAAATTGTTGCTTAAAAAAAATTGTTGATTATAATCAATCGAAAATTCAATTTGAATTTTTGTTAGTTACTACCATTTGGATTTTAGGTGGCTATATAACACTTTATCAATTCGAGTGAATATTATAAAATAAATAAAAACCGCAATTTGTAAATAATCAGTAACAATTTACTTTTTATTTTATTTTAACAATAGAATATTTCAACACCCACCGGGACAACACCAACACCACCACCGCATCAATTATCGGTTACTTGGGCAACACCACCGTGTGGTATAACTGAGAGAGAATTAAAAATTAAACCAACACAAGCAACAGCAGGTGGAATAGAGTTAAACGAAATAACAGGAAGAAAAAGGTAAAAAATACTTAACAATCAAGGTACATAAAAAAACCGAAAAATAATATATTAAATGAAGACTTAAATTACAAGATCTAATTTACTATAAATACAAGCTCTGCAGTATATAAATAAATGCTGCAGTATAAATAATGGTTAGCGCGTTGGACTGTTAAACAGATGGTACCGGGTTCGATTCCCGGTGACTACAACATCAATTTAGAAAAATAATATGTATGAGTTTTCTATCACTTATATGTATCGCTGCGCCCACCTTCGGTGTTCCCATAGCACTTAACCCCACCGAAGTAAAATAATGAATCAGGGCTATGAAACAAGAAGCTTCAATAAATTCGCCAACTCTACATCAGGTGGCGAGCAACAACTGTTCTAAGACTTATCACCTCGCGCAATTGCAGTTTTGCCATGTTTGAAGCCCTTTATCTTTCGCCACCTTTCATCTCTCCACTATCCCCTTCAGTGCTGTCAGATATGGCGATTTCTCGCCAAACATGGCGATTTTGAAACGTGTTTGGCGTCGAGATTTTCCATATGGCGACATTGCGATTTTTTTGGCGATTTATGATGTAACTGGCGATTTTCTTGGCTATTTTCACCATTTATATTATTTCAGTCATTTTTTAAAAAGTTTGTCTTTTTTTGTTATCATTACTAATTAAAAAAAAATTGTCGGGTAACCTTATTTGGATGATTTTTGTTTTGTTATTATTTTAAGTGCATTTCATATTTAGTGTCAAAACGACATCAAATGTCATGTCATGTCGTATGATATATGAACTTCCGTTCATAAATTGGAATAGTTATTTTGATAACGAAATTCCAACAAATTTACTTGATTTTTGGCCAAAAGTGTTTGATTATCATGATGCAGCAGGTATCATTTTAAAGAATTATCTTTGGCCGTTCTTAATATATTGGTTGTTCGAACCAGTAATGCCTGCGTTGAAAGGGTATTTTCCATAATAAATTATACCAAAACACGATTAACCCTTCGTCAGGCACATATTTTGAGCCCTTAGTTCTGGCACATGGTGTCTGGCCAGACCCCTATACATTTACATGCATTTGTATTGAAAAAAAGGGCTGTTTGCCGTTAAATTTTTTACTAAAGGCCTCATTAGTTGTTACTTTCTGTTGCCGTTCTGTGTCGTTCTGTTCTGTAGGTAATATTTTGTAATTACTTTTTCTGTGAGAGGAATCAGCTGTTTTAAAAAGTAAAAGAAACTCAAACCAAAAATATTCAAATCAGGGATGATAAATGCGATTTTAAAATAGTACCAACCTGCATATAAAATAGTACTTTTTCGGCATCACAAGTATAAAAAAAATTTAAATATAAATTAACAAACAAATCTTTGTACCCTCCAAAATGAACAATTACAAATGAAACAACAAAAATATATTAAAAAAAATATGTTAAGAGATGAAAACAAAATTTTGAGGTGAAAAACTTTTTTGGATGTAAAAAAATAAATTGTGTCGTGAAAAAATTTTTGAGGTAACAAAACTTTTTTTGAGGTGAAAAAAAAGTTTTGTGGAGAAAAAGTATTTGCGGTGAATTTTAAATATTATACACCTTTTAGCGTCTGGTGGAAAAATATGACATTATATTTTATACACCAGACACTACAAAGAAATCTAATAATATACAGTCCATTATACACCAATTTGTATGGAAAATTTAGAGATACTTTAACATTGTCACTCATTACTTTTGGACCGCTGGACCGATTTTTTTTCAATACCAAACTTTTCGGAAAAATGTACATAAAGCTATGTAAAAACGAGCAGTGCGTACTAAGAAAATTAGCCGATATTGATTTAAAAAGTATTTTAAATTTTTTTTCTTAAATTCAGCAAATTTTTAATATTTTTTGAATGTGCTATTAATATCTTGCTGTATTGAATTATATTTCTCACAGTTTTTTGCGAATTCAATCCTTGTGATTGGTAGCAAACAAATTCACTTTCACATTTTTATAAGATTTTTATTATTTACTTTTTTAAAAATCAAAATTATTTAATAATAATTATAACCCTTAGAGATTGAATTCAATAATTGGTTTAATCGATTAATAAAACTCTAATATAATCATCTGTAATCAGTCGCACTCAGTGAAACCATTTGATATAATTCACGGCGTTTGGTTCCGAATTAATTCATTGTTCATATGGGACTGCAAATCGAATTAATAATTATTGAATTTTAAAGGGACCAAGAAATTCATACATAGAAAAATTTGTAAATCGTACTAAATGAGTCATATTAGTATCATGGTACATCTGAGGTTCAAATAGTACCATAAAAAGTACTATAGTACCAACTTTATCATCCCTGATTCAAATTTTGAAAAAAAAATATTTCACAACAAACCAATACATACGCACTTTAGGCTGTCACTTAACGTTGAATTCTATTTTCAATAGATTTGTCCGCAACAGAACAGAACGACAAAGTGAAAACTAACTACACATATAGACTTTCAATTGAACAGAAACAAAACAGCGGATTCGTAACAGAACAGAACGTACAAACTAATTCTGCCTTAAGATAGGAAAATATTTGTTATATTTTGTGTTTCTATTTCTTTTTACTATGTTATTAGCTACCTGAGGAAAAAAAAAATAGACCTGAAAAAATCTTTGGAATGAAAAGGGCAACAATTTTTTTGTTCTATATATATATTATGGGTAAAGTAATAAGTGTTTATGACAAAATAGAAAATTATTATGAAGAATACATTGATTTTTTTATTCAGAATTTTGCGGAAGGCAACAAAAACATAAATAATCTACTTTTGAATGTTGCTGACAAACAGGATTGTTGCATTTGCAGCAAAAAAAAGCGTGTCTTACGGCGTATTTTGTCACCTTGCTGCAGGCAAATTCTGCAGTCTCTTTTGGCAGCTAATGTGTCTGGACCACTGCGTGAAGCCACATTAAGGTTTGCTATATTGAGAGGTCTCCCAAAGAACGCTTCAAATGCTATACGAGTTGTTGGTTGAGCCACAATGTGCGGATTATTGATGCGATTTTCAACGTTGGCTAGTACCAATTGCTTTGCAAGTTTATATAAAAATATGCGTCTTCTTTCTTTTCTTGTATTTTCATCATTTAGCTTACATATAATGTAACTTGCCAATGCCATCACATCAATCATGTTGCAGAAAAACGCGTATGTCCAGCGTCTGGTTGACCGTTTTGTTGTGTAATGAGTTAGCATTAGATCCATCGTATCGACCCCGGCTTTAGTTGAATTATAAAATAAAATTGCTTCCGGTTTCATGGCTACGCCTTCAAAATGTTTCGTGTAATGCACGGTTGAAATTAAATTGACTGCCTTATTTTTTTTGGGCACGTAGCTGCAAAGTGCAACAAGATTTTCATGAAAACCAAACACACTTGAAAGAATTGGTCGTCTGGTGCTCTTCATAACTTCCTTAGGAAGACATCTTTTGTTTGCGAAATACATTAGATTTGCGAAATACATTAGAACGTTTTCACCTTGATTTATCTCCCGATTGTCTCCTTCCTTTCCAGTGTATAGTTTTTCTTTCAATGGAAATTTAGTCTTAGCATCGCATGCCCACCAAACTTTGATCCCATACCTTGCAGGTTTTGATGGGATATATTGGGTGAACTTTGTGCGCCCACGATACGGAAACAACTGCTCATCGATGGTGGTATTTTCATAAGGTTCATAATAATTTTGCAGATTTTCATTGAGAAAATTCCAAAGGTCCCTCATGCAAATTCATATTTTTAGTCAATAGCCCAAAATCGATTTTGATCAAATACTTTTCCGTATCAAAGAATTTGCAACAAAATGTAATTGATTTGTTTTACATACTTTGTTATAAAGGCATATTTTGCTATAAATGTATATTTTAATGCATATTTTTGGATTATTTTGATGCATATTTTTAAAAATTTTCTAAACGCATTTGTAACCCTTAGTATCTAGTTGTCATTTGTTAGAAATTTATGCTAGATTTCTTTTTCAAACCAACGCTCTCAAGTATTTAATAAAGTATTCAAATTACTCATGCTTGGTTTTGTTCGAGTAAACGAGTAACTTGATTTTGAGGCTTTTAACTTACTCGATTAAGAGATTATGATTTTAAAATTACTCGAGGAACTCGAATATTTTTAATACTTTTATGTCAATAATTTTTCCTTAAAAATACACAAAATAAATACAAAATTAGGAGTTCCAAAATTAAAAATATAAGTTAGGATAAAATAAAAAGGATCTTCGGAATTAATATACAATTGAGCTGTTTTTCTAAATTTTCTTTAGTTTTTATACGTTCCACTATAAGAAAACATTAGGAATATAGATTTTAGCATTTTTTTTTTGCCAATAGTTAGAATAACTAATATGGCATAGCAGTATATGCCTTGGAAAAAACATAAAGATAAATTGTATTATTTTTTTGCGGTCGTTAAAAATTTGACTCAGCAAATGCGTTGAAGTTTGGAAGGCAGATTTTCGTTAGATTTTTTTTCATCATTTTTGATTTATGTGATTAAGATCTGCTAACTTTTCTAAAATTAACCAAAGGTTAGGGCTTTACCACAGTTATGAATGCTAAATTTATATTGAAATATCTGTGGTTAAAGTTAAACTCTAGTTAGTTTTAGAAAATTTACTCGTCCTATGTTGTATACGGAGCCCAATGAAAGAAAAGAGTAAAATACCAAATCCGAGCTGCAACTTCAAAAAATGATGACGTACCTATAACTCGAAGCTTGCAAAATAAAACTTAGTACAATATAATAGTTTTGCGATTGATGTATTATGATATTTAAAAGTTTCGCTTAATTTCTGGAAATCAGACCTCTTTGTTTAAATTTCTTTTTTTATAGTTTCGACCCTTGATTTGAGTATAATAACGTCGGCAATTGTTCAAGGATATTCTTAAATATTTTAAAAATGCGCTATTTGAGGCATTGGTCGGTTTTTTCTTCAAAATGAAAGATAACAATTGCTTTTTTACCAGCACAGTATTGTGCATTTCGAGGTGCCATGTAAAAAAGTTATAGCCCTATTGAACAATTATAATATTAAAATTAAAACGGTAACTGGTACATTGCTTTATACGGGCATTCAGACTAGATTGCAAAACACGTGTATAGCAAAAACGTGTGGAAAAGAATAAAGAACTGTTGGAATAGAATAAAAAGCATAAATTCATGTTTTCCTCAAAACACGTGTTTGCTATCTAGTCTGCATGTGTCTTTATAAAGGGTTTTCCAATAGGTACTTGACAACTTTGAATTTAATTGTGAACGCGAAATAGCTGACGTTGCGGCCGAAATGTGTGACAGAGTCATCGAAAATTGGATCCAACGAATCGACCACAGCCGACGTGGCCGCGGTGGCCATATGAACGAAGTATAGTTCTATTCATAAATGTTTTGATTGTATTTCAAGTCAATAATAAAGTTTTGGAAATATATCAAATTGTTTGCGTTAACCGATTGAACACCCTAGTATTTCATCGATTTTAAAAAATAAAAAAATTTTAATTACATATTTTTTAGTTTTTGGTGAATATTTTTCAATTAGTAGTGCATATTTTTTTATATTTCGATTAAAGTGCACGTTTTAAGTGCATATATTCGATTTTTTAGTGCATGAAAGTCGCTGCCCTATTTATAACAATTCAAATCAGAAAAAATATAAATAGTAATAATCATACGTCTAATGTATAATTATAGTAGACAGCGTATGAGTGATAATAATTACATGTTAAATATCACTCATACGTCCAATTTGAAATTGTAATACAACAACACTCAGCGAACTTCTGCTGTAAATATTTGTACTTGGTTGAGTTGTAATCAGTGTTGCCAGGTATGTTGAGCACAAAATCGTCCAAATGTCAAATAAAAATAGTCAAAATCGTTATTATATTTTTAAAAATCGTCAAAAAAAAATATTTGTTACAAGTGGGATAAAGTTTTAATAAAAAAAAAAAAAATAATCAAGTGCTCATGTACTATCGGTGTAATATAATACGATTTTTTACACTTTTTTATGATTTAAACTTCGGAAATCATGATATTTTCTAACGATAGCACTTTACCACTTTAACTGTTAATTCCTTTTACATAATTCTGTAAACACCACTTCAGTAGCACAATTTTTAAATTTTAAATTCTTTTACATAGTTTAGAAATTCTTTAACAATGTTATCTTCTTTAATTATTAAATTTGGACTTCCATTAACGAATTAAAGTTTCAAATTGCATTACACGTGATGACATAGTTTAATACAATAAATTGTGAAATTTTTCATTATTTCATATTTTTCAATTTGGTTTTTAATATTGCAAAAAGATATTTATTATTTTATTTATAACTTATATTATTAGTTATTATTATTTAAATATTGTTTATTACTGCATGTTTTTAAATTTTCAAATATAAATTGTGAATATCTGAAGTTTCACTTTGGAATACTTTATTTATATTATTATTAGGCTTTTTAAGCACCGGATTTATTTTCGAATTTATAAATCAGACTATTAGAACTCGATGTTTGTTTCGCAAAAACTTGCATGTTTTTTTTTTAATTTAAAAAATATTTTATTTTTATCTCAATCTTACACTAATTAAACTTTATAAAAATATAAATATTAAAAACAGCAGGGTTGGCATTCAATAACTTTTCATAATAACGATTCGCTATCACAGTAACACTAATAGCGGAGTGGAAATTTAAAAAAAGCTATTTCATTTAACACATGTTTCTTCTTATGTAAACGGCTTAAGTTTTATATTTAACCTGTTTGATTTTGAAATATCTTGAATTAGTTAAAGTCAAAATAAGGCTAAAATACCGAAACGATGATTTATAATGTTATTTGTTGATGTAACAAAATGTAATGCGTAGAATTTTGAAATAAACCCTGTACAGACACATGCCACTATTGGAATCATAGCTTTAAAATGTTCATAACGGCATTGGTGTGGCCGTGGCAGGCAACTGCCATTGTAATGAAAAGGTAGTGTTTGCCAACCATGAAAAAAGTAAGCATATACTCAGTTTACTTCTGCTGTAAATATTTGTCGTTGTACTGTATAAAATTAATGTAAAATCATAATACTGTAATTTAATGTGGTTTGTTTTTTATATGAACTACAATTGCAGTCAAAAATTAAATTTCTTCTACAAATGACTGTTTTTTCACTTAAAAAATAAAGATACTGTATTACAAGTATCTTTATTTTTAAGTAAAAAACAGTCATTTGTAGAAGAAATTTAATTTTTGACTGCAATTGTAGTTCATATAAAAAACAAACCACATTAAATTACAGTATTATGATTTTACATTAATTTTATACGGTAGTTTTTTTATTTAAAAAAATAAAACAAATTAATGTTTGTTTATTTTTTACTGCACTGACCATTACCAAACATTAGTTATAATAATAAATAATAAGCCTTGTTCTTGATGTTGAAAGAACTGCGTCTATACTGGGCATAGGCTGTCTATAAATAACTTCCATCTTTGTCTTCTTGACGCTACTTCTCGAAGTTCACCGATGTTGCTGAAGCTCCTACTTTCAAAGACACTGCTGATTTCATTCAACGTAGATCTTCTCCAAGATGAGTTTGGCCGTCCACGTCTTCTTGAACCTTGGGGATTGTATACAAGGGCTTGGCAACATACTTCTGTAGGCGGTTTTCGTAGTGTGTGCCCAATCCATCCAAACTTTCTTTTACGTTTTTTCACATTGACGTCTCTAAAGTTTGATCGGAACCATAATTGTTGGTTGGATATCCTGTTCGGCCAAAATACTCTCAAAATCCTACGCAGACATCTGTTGACAAAAACACGCAGTTTGTTTTTGAATTAATTCAGTCGTATACCACGTTTCACATCCATACAGAAGAACTGAAAGAACGCATGCCTTAAATATTTTAATTTTTGTTGCTTCGCTGTATATGTTATTGTTCCAAACTTTGTTCAGAGTTGTGTAGGCTCCTAATGCTTTTCTTATACGAGAATCAACATCTTTGTCAGTACCCCCCTTCTTCTGTGACCATGCTACCTAAATACTGGTATTCATGCACCCTTTCTATTATGTTCCCATGAAGAGTAATGGGTTCAGCAGAGTTGGCATTTATTCTCATGTCTTTGGTTTTGGCAATGTTGATCTTCAGACCGACTTTTATCGACTCTTCTGCTAAATCTTTCAGTTTTTCCTGCATATCAGAACGCTTGTGCGCAAGCTCACACTTATTATCAGCATAGTCAAGTGACTCCAATCTCTCGTTGGGGCTTACTGGGTTCCAGCTAATACCACGGCGTTTATTATCTGTAGCACGCCTTGATACTGCATCTATAACAACCAAAAACAAAAGGGGTGACAGCAGGCATCCTTGCCTAACACCTGTTTGAGATTTAAATGGTGTAGACATTTTTCCACAGTGAAGGGCACTGCTATGAAAACCTTCATAATTACTGCGTATTATGGATATAATTTTGTCTGGCACACCTATGTTCCGCAATTCAGACCAAATACATTCTCTGTTGACCGAATCGAAAGCTTTTTCATAGTCAACAAATAGGGTGCTCAATTATGACTCTAAGAGTGTTAATTTGATCAGTACACGATCTTCCTGCTCGGAATCCAGCTTGTTCCCTTCGTAGTTTATTATCAATACATCCAACCATACGTTCAAGTATAACTTTCATGAAGATTTTCATAACTGCTGAAAGAATTGTTATGCCTCTCCAGTTATTGCAATCGGAGGCGTCGCCTTTTTTGTGAAGTTTTCCTATTGTTCCTTGAAGCCAGTCTGTTGGGAAAGTTTCAGATGACCAGATCTTACTAAAAAGTGGATAAAGAATAGTAGCAAAATGTTGAGGGTTACTCTTTAACACCTCCGCCGGAATATTATCACTACCAGCTGCCTTTCCATTTTTCGTACTCTTAATGGCATCAATTATTTCTTTTTTAGTAGGGGTATTAGTTCTGATTGCTAAATTAACTACGTTTGTGACATGGGTTGGGTAAACTTCTTGACGTTCAGTGTTGAGGACGTGTTCAAAATGTTCTTTGCAACGTTTTAGTTGGTCGTCAACATTTGTTAACAGCATTCCGTTGAATTTACTTAAATGTAACTCGTTCTTTTTCCTAGTGAAATTTCATTTGCTTTAGCTACATTTGCAGTGGTCTTTACCTTTATTAAGTGCATAAAGTAAATTAAAATAAACCTAACATGAATCCAAAAATAACTTTTTTGCTAAACTTTCAATAAAAAATAGTGATGCTCCACGATTTAGGGTGGTTTTTATTCTTTTAGGGAGATTTTACAAGGTAACAATTTGTTAGGGGCATAAAAAATCCGATTAAAACAGATAATAATGCCTTTATAAGATACAAAATTCTGTTCGATTAGTATTTTTGTAAAATTTATGGCATAATTGAAAATTTTTTTTTATATTGTTGGTACAATTTAAGTCAAAATAAGATTTTGACAATGAAACGAAACTTTGACAATGAAAACGAACTCTAACGAAATAAGTGTATTTTAAGATTTTTATTCAAAGAATATGAAATAAAAACTAAAAAGTTTTGCAGACTTTATGAAAAATAATTTTTAGGGAGACTTTTTTTGTAGCAGAGAAAATCTAAGGGACAAATTAGGGGGATTTGCAAAAAAATACTTGGCAACACTGTATAGTAGCAGTATTTTTTAATGAAAATAAAAAAAACAGTCAGTTGTAGAATAAATTTCAGTTTTGACTAAATTTGTAGTTCATTTAAAATAACAAACCACATTTAATTACTGTACTATGAATTTAGGTTCATTTGATCAGTTTATTTTTTTTTTTTTAGTTAAAAAAAATATGGAACCAATTAACATTAAAAATTATATGATAATGAGATTTTAGGTTTTTCTTATTCTATTGAATATGACTAAAAACAAGAAAAAAAAAATAAAAGCAAAAATGGTTAAAACAAAATGTTAAAACAAAATGTTAAAACAAGAAAAATTATACAATCAATAGAGTCTGACGGAAGAGCTCGGCCCAAAACGGTATTTAGACAAGCGGCATTTCTTTTTGTAAATTAAATTTTATATGTTGATAAAAAAATGATTACTAATTAGGGGAAGCGTTTTACCTTAAAACGGATGTACTTTAAAACGTTCCATTTTTTGCCTATAATTTGGACCTTTTTTAAAATTATCTTCTAGATAGTGTTTTATTTAGACTTGCATTACACCTTTGATTACCATACATCTAAGTCCATAAACTATCAATTATTAAAACAAAACCTGATGGAAATGGCTATCACTTTGTGGACTTATCAAACTTCCTCAAAACGGTATTGAAATGTTTGTTTCAAATATCTAAATAATAGTAGGCGAAGAATAATATAATATTCTTTACACAATTGAATGCATTGAAGATGACTTCATGTTTCGATTAACACGTATGCTACAACAAATGCAAGTCCATTGCTGGTCGCAAATGTTTCCGAAATTTTAAATTATTTTCCTGAAGCAAATTTTTTTTCAAGCAAAAAAACGTCTTCTGGGTTGTGTTCTCCTTAGAACAACTACATCAACATTAGTTTATCTTTTTTCATTGTTTTAAATGGTAAATATTTGACGGAGTCCTATAAAAATTAGAAGTCCGTATAAAATTATTGGAGTCTATGTACAGCAAATTCATCAGTTTTAAATATATCTTCCTTTCAATAACCGCTTAGAATCAACAATTTTTTTATAATCAAAGAAGGATTTTGAGGCAGATGTTTGACGAAAAAACCACTCAGATTCTGGAGAGTCTTTCATCTAGATAAATTTTAAAATTTTCAACCCTTCAGTAAAAAAAAAAAAGAAACATTGCATTGAATTTGAAAAGAAATGGAGCACATTAACCAAATTGTATTCTTTAGAAAACTCTACGATTCTTTACCATCCTATCCTCCCCATAGGCAAGTTTTTGAATTTTAATGCGCTTGCCGGTAACAAAATCACTTTAATTTTGCAGTGTTTTTATAATGGAAAACCCCGAGATTTCCTTTAAATATTTCAATGATTTAACCCTATTACACCCACCAGTTTTGTTACAAATGGTTTCAAATGGAAGAAATCGATTTTTTTTTTTTGGAAACATTAACCCGTGGTCAAGTCGGCTAAAAATTGTCTATTTTGAAAAAACTATTATTATTATTGGGGATTTTTGAATTTTATTCATCGTCTTCTTAGACAGTGTGCAATTAATACTATAATTAATATGCACATATTTTCAATCGTTTCAGATAGGCGTGGTAGAGAAGATTAAGCATACTTTTCTAAAAATCATAACTACATTGTAAATTTTTAATTGAATTAGACTGCGCAGTTTCTGGTAACACAACCTTCATCAGTAATCCGTTTGACAATACTGTAATTATTTGTTATGGTCAGTGGTGTACCCAGGGGGGGGGCCCTGGGGCCAAAGCCCCCCCGAAATATTTTCGATATTTTATTTTATTTTTGTTTTGGTTAGTATGTAATAAATGAATTTATAATATTTTTTTGAGACTATAATTTTTCAAACTAATGATATATTAACTGAAATTGATCTATGGAAACACTACCATAAAGACCATCAAATCCGCTAGATGCTATTCAAGATTGCAACAAGGAATTTTTTCCAAACGGTTACATGTTTTACATTTACTGATAGTAATTCCTGTTACAACTGCATCAGCGGAGAGAAGTTTTTCCACCCTAAAAAGAGTGAAAACATATTTAAGGAATTCTATGGGTGAAGCTAGACTTGGTGCTCTAGCTCTTGCATCAGTGTATCGAGAAAAGCAGGGACCGAAAATAACAGTTATTTCCAAATTTTTAAACAAAAAAAGCAATTAGAAGTAAATGTCGGAAAACTGTTTCAACTAGTCTATAATAAAATGCATTGCTTTTTAAAATTTTGATTTTTATTTTTTTTAGCAAATTTATTATTTTTATTTTTTTGAGCAAAAATAAAAAAAAAATTTTTGATTTTTATTTTTTCGAACCAAAATAAAAGTTATTTTTTGATTTTTTATTTTTTCGAGCAAAAATAAAAGTTATATTTTGGTTTTTATTTTTTCAGGCAAAATTAAAAGTTATTTTTTGATTTTTATTTTTTCGGGCAAAAGTTATTATTTGATTTTTATGTTTTCGAGCAAAAATAAAAGTTATTTTTGATATTTATTTCAATTTCTTGAGTTGAAATTCCATAAGTTATAAATTTTAATTTTTATAACGAATAAATAACAAATAACGCAGTTATATTATATATATATAATATATAAATATATACATATAATATATAAATTTTATGGTTGCCTTTTGTAATATTTTCGAGTTTTATAATCAGTAAAACTTATTTTTAATATGACGATTTTTTTGAAGAATTCTTGTTTTAAAAATGATGAATTTAATTTCCAAAAATTGTACAAATAGAGATGTTTGTCTTGTAGTTAGATACTTAAAAAATGTATAATAATATATATTAATACAGTTATCACAAAAAATAACATTGCAAAATATTTGCTGTATATCTATCATCACTGAAAAATCATAATTACAAAGCTAATAACTTTTATTATTGGTAAAAAAAAAAAAAATTAAAACCAAAAATGACTTTTATACTTGCTCGAAAAAATAAAAATCAAAAAAAAAAACCTTTTATTTTTGCTCGAAAAATAAAAAATCAAAAAATAACTTTTATTTTTGCTCGAAAAAGGTTGAACTTGACATTGACACTTTTATGAAAAAAAAAATCGTTGAATTAAAAATCGTTAATTTAAATTTCATCTAGATAAATTTTAAAATTTTCAACCCTTCAGTAAAAAAAAAAAAGAAACATTGCATTGAATTTGAAAAGAAATGGAGCACATTAACCAAATTGTATTCTTTAGAAAACTCTACGATTCTTTACCATCCTATCCTCCCCATAGGCAAGTTTTTGAATTTTAATGCGCTTGCCGGTAACAAAATCACTTTAATTTTGCAGTGTTTTATAATGGAAAACCCCGAGATTTCCTTTAAAATATTTCAATGATTTAACCCTATTACACCCACCAGTTTTGTTACAAATGGTTTCAAATGGAAGAAATCGATTTTTTTTTTTGGAAACATTAACCCGTGGTCAAGTCGGCTAAAAATTGTCTATTTTGAAAAAACTATTATTATTATTGGGGATTTTTGAATTTTATTCATCGTCTTCTTAGACAGTGTGCAATTAATACTATAATTAATATGCACATATTTCAATCGTTTCAGATAGGCGTGGTAGAGAAGATTAAGCATACTTTTCTAAAAATCATAACTACATTGTAAATTTTTAATTGAATTAGACTGCGCAGTTTCTGGTAACACAACCTTCATCAGTAATCCGTTTGACAATACTGTAATTATTTGTTATGGTCAGTGGTGTACCCAGGGGGGGGGCCCTGGGGGCCAAAGCCCCCCCCGAAATATTTTCGATATTTTATTTTATTTTTGTTTTGGTTAGTATGTAATAAATGAATTTATAATATTTTTTTGAGACTATAATTTTTCAAACTAATGATATATTAACTGAAATTGATCTATGGAAACACTACCATAAAGACCATCAAATCCGCTAGATGCTATTCAAGATTGCAACAAGGAATTTTTTCCAAACGGTTACATGTTTTTACATTTACTGATAGTAATTCCTGTTACAACTGCATCAGCGGAGAGAAGTTTTTCCACCCTAAAAAGAGTGAAAACATATTTAAGGAATTCTATGGGTGAAGCTAGACTTGGTGCTCTAGCTCTTGCATCAGTGTATCGAGAAAAGCAGGGACCGAAAATAACAGTTATTTCCAAATTTTTAAACAAAAAAAGCAATTAGAAGTAAATGTCGGAAAACTGTTTCAACTAGTCTATAATAAAATGCATTGCTTTTTAAAATTTTGATTTTTATTTTTTTTAGCAAATTTATTATTTTTATTTTTTTGAGCAAAAATAAAAAAAAAATTTTTGATTTTTATTTTTTCGAACCAAAATAAAAGTTATTTTTGATTTTTATTTTTTCGAGCAAAAATAAAAGTTATATTTTGGTTTTTATTTTTTCAGGCAAAATTAAAAGTTATTTTTTGATTTTTATTTTTTCGGGCAAAAGTTATTATTTGATTTTTATGTTTTCGAGCAAAAATAAAAGTTATTTTTGATATTTATTTCAATTTCTTGAGTTGAAATTCCATAAGTTATAAATTTTAATTTTTATAACGAATAAATAACAAATAACGCAGTTATATTATATATATATAATATATAAATATATACATATAATATATAAATTTTATGGTTGCCTTTTGTAATATTTTCGAGTTTTATAATCAGTAAAACTTATTTTTAATATGACGATTTTTTGAAGAATTCTTGTTTTAAAAATGATGAATTTAATTTCCAAAAATTGTACAAATAGAGATGTTTGTCTTGTAGTTAGATACTTAAAAAATGTATAATAATATATATTAATACAGTTATCACAAAAAATAACATTGCAAAATATTTGCTGTATATCTATCATCACTGAAAAATCATAATTACAAAGCTAATAACTTTTATTATTGGTAAAAAAAAAAAAAATTAAAACCAAAAAATGACTTTTATACTTGCTCGAAAAAATAAAAATCAAAAAAAAAAACCTTTTATTTTGCTCGAAAAATAAAAAATCAAAAAATAACTTTTATTTTTGCTCGAAAAAGGTTGAACTTGACATTGACACTTTTATGAAAAAAAAATCGTTGAATTAAAAATCGTTAATTTAAATTTCATCTAGATAAATTTTAAAATTTTCAACCCTTCAGTAAAAAAAAAAAAAGAAACATTGCATTGAATTTGAAAAGAAATGGAGCACATTAACCAAATTGTATTCTTTAGAAAACTCTACGATTCTTTACCATCCTATCCTCCCCATAGGCAAGTTTTTGAATTTTAATGCGCTTGCCGGTAACAAAATCACTTTAATTTTGCAGTGTTTTTATAATGGAAAACCCCGAGATTTCCTTTAAAATATTTCAATGATTTAACCCTATTACACCCACCAGTTTTGTTACAAATGGTTTCAAATGGAAGAAATCGATTTTTTTTTTGGAAACATTAACCCGTGGTCAAGTCGGCTAAAAATTGTCTATTTTGAAAAAACTATTATTATTATTGGGGATTTTTGAATTTTATTCATCGTCTTCTTAGACAGTGTGCAATTAATACTATAATTAATATGCACATATTTTCAATCGTTTCAGATAGGCGTGGTAGAGAAGATTAAGCATACTTTTCTAAAAATCATAACTACATTGTAAATTTTTAATTGAATTAGACTGCGCAGTTTCTGGTAACACAACCTTCATCAGTAATCCGTTTGACAATACTGTAATTATTTGTTATGGTCAGTGGTGTACCCAGGGGGGGGGCCCTGGGGGCCAAAGCCCCCCCGAAATATTTTCGATATTTTATTTTATTTTTGTTTTGGTTAGTATGTAATAAATGAATTTATAATATTTTTTTGAGACTATAATTTTTCAAACTAATGATATATTAACTGAAATTGATCTATGGAAACACTACCATAAAGACCATCAAATCCGCTAGATGCTATTCAAGATTGCAACAAGGAATTTTTTCCAAACGGTTACATGTTTTTACATTTACTGATAGTAATTCCTGTTACAACTGCATCAGCGGAGAGAAGTTTTTCCACCCTAAAAAGAGTGAAAACATATTTAAGGAATTCTATGGGTGAAGCTAGACTTGGTGCTCTAGCTCTTGCATCAGTGTATCGAGAAAAGCAGGGACCGAAAATAACAGTTATTTCCAAATTTTTAAACAAAAAAAGCAATTAGAAGTAAATGTCGGAAAACTGTTTCAAACTAGTCTATAATAAAATGCATTGCTTTTTAAAATTTTGATTTTTATTTTTTTTAGCAAATTTATTATTTTTATTTTTTTGAGCAAAAATAAAAAAAAAATTTTTGATTTTTATTTTTTCGAACCAAAATAAAAGTTATTTTTTGATTTTTATTTTTTCGAGCAAAAATAAAAGTTATATTTTGGTTTTTATTTTTTCAGGCAAAATTAAAAGTTATTTTTTGATTTTTATTTTTTCGGGCAAAAGTTATTATTTGATTTTTATGTTTTCGAGCAAAAATAAAAGTTATTTTTGATATTTATTTCAATTTCTTGAGTTGAAATTCCATAAGTTATAAATTTTAATTTTTATAACGAATAAATAACAAATAACGCAGTTATATTATATATATATAATATATAAATATATACATATAATATATAAATTTTATGGTTGCCTTTGTAATATTTTCGAGTTTTATAATCAGTAAAACTTATTTTTAATATGACGATTTTTTTTGAAGAATTCTTGTTTTAAAAATGATGAATTTAATTTCCAAAAATTGTACAAATAGAGATGTTTGTCTTGTAGTTAGATACTTAAAAAATGTATAATAATATATTAATACAGTTATCACAAAAAATAACATTGCAAAATATTTGCTGTATATCTATCATCACTGAAAAATCATAATTACAAAGCTAATAACTTTTATTATTGGTAAAAAAAAAAAAAATTAAAACCAAAAAATGACTTTTATACTTGCTCGAAAAAATAAAAATCAAAAAAAAAAACCTTTTATTTTTGCTCGAAAAATAAAAAATCAAAAAATAACTTTTATTTTGCTCGAAAAAGGTTGAACTTGACATTGACACTTTTATGAAAAAAAAATCGTTGAATTAAATTTTAAGAGCTTTGTTAATAGTATATAAGGATCTTAATTAATATGATAGCTCACTTTAAAAATCAAAATAAAATTATTTAATTGATACATAAATTTGTTAAATATTTCAAAAAAAAAACTTGTTTGTAGATATAAAAAAACTAAAAAAACAAAGACATGTCAAAACATTTTTGCTTCAAAATTGCTATCATAACTGGGTATAACGTCAGTGGTAACTTTCCAAAATTTATTTAACAGATACAAAATATTAGTGTCCGACCGAACTCATTTTTTTCGGCCGAAGCCGAACTTCGGCCATAATATCAATGTTCGGCCGAAGCCGAAGCTGAACTTTTGTTTTAATAAAAAAAAATATAAATTGTTATTTTAGATCAATAAATTTAAACCAAAATTATATGCTTTTCAAACAAAAAAAAATTTAAAAAACAAAATTGGGCCCCCCCCCCCCCCCCGAAACAAAATCCTGGGTACGCCGCTGGTTATGGTTTTTATTGTTTGATTGCATCTATATGAAATGTTTATTTATTAAATGCAATCCTTGAACCTGCTTTCTTTGCCACATGCACTTCGCACTACACTTTAGACAGGCGCTTTAACCGCTTGATCTAAAGTCAGGTCGGTTTTTGCTGTTTCTTAAAACCAGTTTCAATTACACGGGGTCGATTTTACATTTAATTGTAATTGCAGAATATAGCTAAGACAAACACCACAACAATTCAATTCAACAATTGATAGAAAATCATATGTAATCTAATTTCCACTATTTCCCAAATTTTTGTGAGTTTTATTACTATTTTATTAAAAATTTCAAAAATTTATTTTGTATGTCATTTATTTATTTAATATGCTTAAATGATATGCAATTCTGACTTCATTGGATATCATTAACCCGCTTTAGCCTCGAATCCGAAATAACCTATGAATTTGCTAAAAATGCAAAAACGTATTTTTATAAAATTAATTTTAAAGATTTTTTGAAATGAAAATTAATTTTAGTTAATTAATTTCATTAAACTATTATTATCTATAATTTTCTTCAAACAATCTTTAACCCTTAGTGGCCGGTAAAACAAAGACCCATTAAACTTAATTTAAATTATGACCACAAGAAGAGAATATAAAGAGCTTGGATCAACAAAAGAATATTCCAGTTGTTCAAAATTATTATTTTGTGTAACTTGATCCGTTTAAGGTTAAAAAAAAGACCCACTACGAAATTTACATAATAACATCTTTCAGATTTTTATTAGACTCGGATATGTCATAAAGGGTACTTAACTTACTAACAAGAAAATAGCAATCGACATCTCCAAATTAGGCATTTTAAAAAATCTTTAAAATTGATTTTAAAAAATACGTTTTTGTATTTTTATAAAATTTGTGTGTCATTTTAGATTCCAGTCTAAAGTGCGTTAATGATATCCTCTTGCATAAACATTATTTTTTTTGCGGGTGGAAGTTTTTAGTGTACCTAGTTTTTTAAAAAAAATTTATTAGGTTTAAAAGCCAAACTGATGGTCTTTGAAACACCGTCAAGTGCGATTTGAATACAGTACTTCTATCAGACTAAATATAAGTCAGTGTCTAATGATTTTTCTGTTTTATTCCAATGGAAACATTTCTAAGAGGATAAAAAGATTTTTATTATATTGCATAAAAATACGAATTTTTTTAAACAATCAGTTAAAATCAAATACTGTTTATATGATATTTTGTATTTGTATTTAATTTAAATTTTAAAGTATTTTTTAAATTAATAAAAATAAAAAATAAATAATTTTGGAAACTAATTGGAAACGGTGTTTTTAATACTATAGTTAATTCGGTAGGATTAAGTAAAAAAAAACTGCTGGGTAAACAATCATGTATATTCAATTCGGTAGTTATAACTACAAATTCAATCGTTCTAATAAAATATTGGTAACAACAATCGAATCGTCATTAGAATTTTATAATAGTACGTGTGACTGCCAAAATTCGGTTGGCAAAAAAATGAATATGTTTTCTGGGTGCGCTCAAAGTAAATATTCATAAAAATGTTTAAGTCAATTAAATATTTTTTTAGAACTAAAAAAAAATTAATAAATTAAACTTTATTAAAGCCTGAGACTGAAAACTTGTGCATTTATTTATTGAATAAAGTAACTGTTTAAATTTTTGCTTACTATCATAAGATCGACAATAGTGTCGACCATCGACCGTAATATTGCTGATTTTAATGGCGTACACAGTTTTTTCACTTATGAGCCAGATTTTTCAAAATATTGCATTACATTTTTGCATGTTTTAACGAAGTTTTTTATACAAAAAATTTTAAAAATTGGATATCTTCTATTTAGTTTTTATTGTAAATAATGATAAGCATAAGCAGAACGACAAATATGAACAATTACACAGTTCGACACGATTTTTGGGTCTGACTCAAAATGTCAAATTTTGGATTCTTTTATGTTACTAATAAGGGGAAAAATATTTTATTATATTTTATTCTAAGTGCAACCAACTGCTGAACGTAAAATCTTCAAAACTTACTTATTGACGTAAAAAAGAATAAGGAAACTTTAAAACTTAAAAACTTATATTTTGGTGTTTTTCGTGGTCTAGTATCAGAATTTATGCATTAAAACAGAAACCCAAGATAACATTTGCATTCGACCTGTGTTACTTCTTGCAAAAAAACAAGAAAGAAAGTGCTGTTTATGAGAAAAAATCGAAATGTCCCTATGAGTTCATCTTTTAGTATAATGTGTAAATAAAGGGTGGTTAAATTGTAAGGGCCGATGTTGTGAACCACACCTAAACGCCAAGTTTTTTTCCGAATTTTATTTGACATTTCTCTATTTTAGACTTACTCAATTTGAACCAATCCAACAACGTGTTAAAGTTATCCAGACTTATTATGAAAATGGGCGTTCAAATCAAAATGCATATCGTGCACTTCGTGATTTTTTTGGTCAATTTGATCGTCCAAATGTGCGTACAATCGCAAAAATCGTGGAAAAATTCGAGCAAACCGGGTCAGTAGAAGATGTGAGAACACCAGTGCATGCTCGTACAGCTCGTACTGCAGAAAATATTGCTGCTGTTCGCGATAGTGTGGCTGAAGAGCCGTCCACCTCAACTCGTCGTCGTGCCCAACAATTGCACCTCTCACGCTCGTCGTTGATGAACATTATGCATAAAGACTTGCATTTACACGCTTACAAGGTGCAATTGGCTCAAGAACTAAAGCCTCTTGACCATTCCAAACGTCGTGAATGGGCAGAATGGTGGCAAGAAATGGCAACAGTGGATGATCAATTTTCGAAGAAAATCATCTTCAGTGATGAGGCACATTATCACCTCAGTGGATTCGTCAATAAACAGAATTGCCGCATTTGGGCGAATGAGAATCCAAGAGTGATTGTCGAAAAACCAATGCACCCACAAAGAGTGACTGTTTGGTGCGGTTTATGGGCTGGCGGCATCATCGGGCCGTATTTTTTCCAAAATGAGGCCGGTCAGGCAGTTACTGTGAATGGTGTTCGCTATCGTGAGATGATAACGAACTTTTTATGGCCCGAATTGGAAGATATGGATGTGGACGATATGTGGTTTCAGCAGGACGGTGCCACTTGCCACACAGCTAACGAAACAATGGCTCTTTTGCGCAACAAATTCAATGGCCGTGTTATCTCACGTAATCGCGATGTCAATTGGCCGCCAAGATCATGTGATTTGACACCGTTGGACTTTTTTCTTTGGGGTTATTTGAAAGAAAAGGTGTACGTCGATAAGCCAGCAACAATTCAAGAGCTAAAGGATGAGATAATGCGGCACATTAACGGCATAGAACCTCCATTATGCCTCAGCGTAATCGAAAATTTGGACCATCGGATGGAGGTGTGCCGCCGTGGTCGCGGTGTCCATTTGGCCGATATTTTGTTCCATATATAATTGAGTAATACCAATATATCATAATAAAATAAAATTACAATAATTTCCTAAATAGTTTGTGTTTTATTCAAGATCAACATCGGCCCTTGAAATTTAACCACCCTTTAGCTTAAAAAATAACCTGTACTAAATTTTAGTCAAAAAAGTTTAAAATTGGCGAGAGTTATTTCAACAAAAATTTTCAATACAGTGAATTTTTATCAAATATTTTCAAATTTTATTTTAAAATTCATACAAACATGTGGGTCACAAATGGAACATAATTGACTCTTAGAACATATTTTAAAAAATTTTCCAATACTGATAAATGAGTCAAAACTGAAGCATAAAAGATTCAGAATATTCTTAAATTTCCAATAATGCTCATACTTAAGTATCTTTTATGAATCAGAAAAGAACTCTTCGAAAGAGGCTTCATTGGCAAAGAAAAAAATTCTCATATAGCTGAGATTTCAGAAGGTTTCAGAGCTCTTTTATGAGTCTTTTCGGACGCCAAATGTATACTGGGTACTTATAATCCACTTTTTAATACCAAGAAATTTTAAAAGTTTTCATATAATATTAGAGAAGTTTATTGAAGCGAATGTGTCGGTTCTTATTCTTTAAAATATCATAAAATAATCCGAAAACCCAAAAAATAGGTAATTTTGGACAGCACTTACAAGGGAAGTCTCCCGATAGGTTCTCTCCGTTCTTAATGAAATTTTGTTATATGATAAAGCGGAAAAAGGGGGGGGGGGGGGGCTTCAAATGTGTAGTGCTTCAAAAGTGGGTTCAAAAATTACCCCATTTTCCGTTTTTACGGCTAATTTCGAATTGTTTTAGAGAAAGTTTAGGCGAATGGGGTACCAACTGAAAGAGCTTTTGGAGTCGCATTAACTGCTATACGAAACATGTCAGATAACTTCAAAACTCAGTGCTTCAAAAGTGGGTTCAAAAATTATCCCATTTTCCGTTTTTACGGCCAATTTCGAATTTTTTAGAGAAAGCTTAGACGAATGGAGTACCAAATGAAAGAGCTTTTGGAGTCGCATTAACTGTTATACGAAACATGTCAGATAACTTTTAAATATTTTAGTTATTCAAAAAAATTTGTTTTAAGTTATATCAAAACTGGCGGTTTGTTTAAGAATTTTTGTTGAATTAAGATAAAAATATATTAATCCCTATTAAATTCAATAGAGGTGCTGTCTGCGCTTTTTCGATATTCGAAACTGATCGTCTTTTATGCGATTTTTCCGAAGAGCTTTTTAACCTATGTTTAAAATAGTTTCTATAAATGGATGCGCTAACACACTACATGGGCAACATTGGTATCGAAATTTGATTTTCTCTAGTACATCAAAACTGTGTTCCAAAAAATCTGAATTTCATTGTTTTCAGACATGTTTTTATACAAAAATGTAAAAATTTTGGCCCCACCTCTTAACCCTTAAATGTGAGATTGGACCGCAAAAAATACGTTTCCCTTATTTTTTTTTTCTTTATCACATAGCCAAATTTTATTAAGATCGGGGAGAACCTATCGTGAGACTCCCCTTGTTGGTAACAGTTCAATATGAGATTGTTCAGCTAAAATAAGCATGTCCTTTCGATATCTCATAAATTACATTAAGATCTGTAGGTTCTCGTCGGGATACAACATTTCCTTGTAAGTTGTTAAAAATTGTAGTCATATCAATAGCGCTAAGTGAAACTATTTCTTTATAATTCATTTGAATTTATTTGAGCAAAAAAAAATGGTATTCTAAGAATATGAATTGGCATCAGTGCCTTATAGGTAGAGTTTGCGGAAACCGAAACTGAGGTTTTTCAATCCTCAAATCCGAAAACAGATAAAAATAAGTTGGTTTTTATTCATTTAAAAAAAATAAATTACACTATAATTTTTAAGAAAAATTTTGTTCCGACCCCCTTTATAAAACGTTCTTTTATCCAAATTACAATGATTTTCATATTATATTCAAATTCATTATACCGGAAACCCTAAAAATATATATATTAAACTATTTTAAGAATTTTTTTTTTACATTACAAAAAACGAAAAATAAGCGGTACCGCGGTTTTTCTAATTGTCCGATTTTAGCAAACTCTACACCCAAAGAAAGTTTTGTATAATGTACCAATTTCATCTATATTGATGAAATATTTCATAAATAAAAATCACTAAAATGGCCATATCATGGTAACTTTTTTCTACACAAAAATAATGAACTCCTTACTTTTACAAAATATCCTTCAAATACATATATAGAAGGGGCGTGTTGATTTAAAAATTGCTCAACGTTCAAGGAAAATCGTATTCTAGGGATCAAAATAAGAAACTTTGCCGAAGGAACCATACCTCTAAAACGAATTCTGATGTCCCGACTTTTGACCTGTAGGGGGAAGTAGGAGGAATCTCTCCAAGATTATGGAAGCTGCTTCTTCTCCGGGAGACGCGCTAGCAGATTAATGCATAAATCATCATTCTAGGTGACCTTTAAGGGGTTAAAATTTAAGTTGAAAGAGGGCCTTTTTAGAAGTGTTTTTATAGCAAAATGTACAAAGCTCGGGATAGAGATATTTCAGAAAGTAGGAGGAGTCTTTCCAAGATTAGGGTTTCTATTTCTTCTCCGGAAGACGCTCTAGCAGATGAATGTATAAAATGTATTCGATTGGGTTGCATTCGATTGGGGCACTCTAAATGGGTCAAAGTGGGATTTTTCAAAATTTGACCATACGGGTCAAAAGTCGGGACATCAGAATTCGTTTTAGAGGTATGGTTCCTTCGGCAAAGTTTCTTATTTTGATCCTTAGAATACGATTTTCCTTGAAGGTTGAGCGAATTTTTTGCCTCCATACAAATCGACCCGGCCTAATATATAGTGAAGCATTTCATAAATATGATGAAATTAATTTTGGTTTTTTTTAATGTTTCATAAATACTATGAAATGTTAAATTGAACAAAAATCATGCAACATTTTATAAATATGATGAAGCCTTTACTTTGAGCGCACTTATAGGCATTATAAAATGTTTATGCAAAATGTTTTCTACGAGAAAATAACATTTTTTTTTTAATTTTAGATTTTCGATTAAGTTAAAACATTAAAGAACATATTTAATTCATTTACATATTTTCCAACATTCACGGTGCGCCTGAGTCGATTTAAATAAAATTTGCGTGTTAATCCAATCTCAAAACGGAATATGTTTCTAGATGTCCTAAGAACTAATTTGCAACGAAAACGAAAAAAATCTAGGTATTGCTTTTTTCCCATCCAATCAAAATGTTTAAAATTTGACCCGTCTATAGTTTATGGGCATCCCACCGATTTAGATAAACAATTTATGAACGATTCTTAAACGTAAAACCTTTAAGTTCAAATTTTCTCAAAAATTACTTATCTGTTCGCAACTAATTATATGTCATTGGCTTTTTAAAAACTTCTTTCGTATGATACGAGTATATATACATTTTTCTTTTCTATGAATGGGAGAGTGTTATTTCACTTTAAAGTTAAAACTTAAAACGAAATATTTTAACTGTAAGTTCTGTAATCATTGTTTTTATCACTGACGAACAATTGAAATTAAGTTTGCATTGTTTTAAACAAAATTAAATTTAATTATGCCTTTTAAGAGTAAATTAAAAGCAAAATAAAAAGTAAAGGCAGTTATACGAAATGTTTTTTCCGAACTATACTAAATGGGGAAACGATATTGAAAGTCGTTTCAAAATAGGTTTTCTGTGTTTAAAAAAAAATAGAAGAATTTTAATAACTAAGGGAAACAACCAGAGAAAAATTCTGTAAAAGATTAAAGACCTTTTGAAACAATTATATTTCTCGGAGGAAAGACTTCCTGCTGCCATATGTTTGGCTTGTAATGCATCTTTAAGCAGATCAATCAGAAAATAGTATTATTTTAATATGGCAGTTTTCAACAAGTTTTGGTCTACAGTTGCCGAAAAATGTCTGTGTTATCTCTGTTGTAAAATTTTAAAAAGCCAGTACAAAAATAAGAAAGAATTATAAAGCAAAAACAAGTTAAAGAATTCCAATTCGAAAAGAGATGCCCAAAATGTTTGGGATTACTTGCGCATGGTTTGAAGCACTAGTGGAACTTTAAGAACACAATAAATGCTTTCGAAAAAGATTTGAATAAATTTTTTTCTCCAAAAAAAGTAATATTTTTATCTCATGTCTTGTCTGTTATACCATAAATGTGAAAAAACAAAGAGTTTGTCTTTTTTTTTTTTTTGTTCAGTATCTGTTCACTTTAAAGTGAAATAACACGCTCCCATCCCTGGAAAATAGAAATGTAAAGGAGATTTGATAAGCTTTTCAACGACACAAAATCGCACAGCTAATTAATTATTGAGAAAATTCAAACTTAAAAAATTAACTTTAAAGCCTTGCCGCCTTCAAAGTGGGCTGTCTGACAAAATAAACACATTCTCGACTCAGTTCACGTATCTGAATCATTCCTCAAGTTTTTATTAAGATCGGTAAGGTGCACTTAAACTATAGGTAGAAACTATAGGTAGTTTTGAAAATTTTGATTGGCCGCGAAAAAAGCGGCATCTAACAAAATTTGCTTTCACATTGGAGTAACACGGAAATCTCATTTAAATTGACTCAGACACACCGTGCTCCGATTTCTACAACTTACTGGTAGAGTAGGGTACTATTAAGTAAATTTTGTTTCCTTTTATCACATTTTTTACCTTTACAAATTTAATTGTAAAATTAAGCAACAAATTTAATATTTCCAATCAATTGATTTGAACTAAATGTAACGTAGAAATATAATCGGATTTAAGTTTAATACACAATTCATTCTATTCTTATGAAATTTAATACTTTTGTTAATTCTATTTATTGTGTTTCCTTTTCTATTTATTTTCACCCACCTCTAATATATCAAATCGTGATTTATTAAAAAAAAAAGGTCACAGGACGAGAAACCATATGAGTATTCATTGAGTTATGCTGCCAGTAATATAACCAGTCCTGTGGTAGAAGCATTCATAGGTAAGTTCAAAGTATTTTGTCATATACATATTTAAGTTATAAATTTTTATAAAAAAAATTTTAACTTAAAATTTAATCAAATCAAATCCTACAATGTCACTTTATACTAGGGTGACCATTAGGGTGGGTCGGTAAAAAAGCTGTGACGATCACGCCGTTGAATTAAAGATTAATTGAAAACGTTTTCAAAAATATTTGACTTATTTTTTTCTACGCCCTTTGATACCGCCCTTTTTGTTTTTTGTTTCCCGCCATTTATGGCCCGATCCTAACATGTGACATATCTTTGCTTCACACATAGAAAAAACATGGTTGAAGGAACCATATTCGAAGAGCGTCATACATTTTTGGATTTATGATTGCGACAACCATGTTACTATGGTTGCGGCAACCATACTCTCATCTGCTTCTGTATCATAATATGATAATTAGATTGCCATATTATGGTTCCAAATAGATCCCAATATTATGATATTATGGTTCTGCAAATTTTTATGATTTATCATAATATGAGCCTTATAGAATTCTCCCAGCATTCTTTTGAAGCTGGATTAAAAAGATATGCATGTTTTTTAATAGTATATTCATTTAATAATTCACACACTTAAATAAACTTAGGTTTAAAATAATTTAAGTAATAAAATTGTCTTTGCGCTGAAGAAAAAGCTTTGTGAAATATTATGTCAGCAATACATGCTATATATCTGATTACAGCATAAATCACGCATAAAAATATTTTTACAAATACAATTTCACAATACATTAATAATGATCAAACCATGTTTCATTTCATTTCATTTCATTTCATTTATTCAGTCTATGGAAACAAAAATTCCTTACAGACTATGATTAAATCAAAAATTTAACATAAATAAATATAATATCTTCAAATAATTTAGCTTAATTACTTAAAAACTATATTAAGACACATCTTAAATTTATCCTTGGACGTGGAAAACTCTATATAAGATTTGCGATCATGATTCTGTTGCAGACTAATATTGATTTCATTTAAATAAATAAACGTACGAGTTAGCGTACTATTAAGAGCATATTCAGTGCGATGCAGTGTCACATTAAAAATATCAATGAATCTTAAACTTCTAGGAGGGACATAAAATGGAATAAGAGACAGCAAATCAGGACAGTCAGTTATACCATTTACTATATCAAACACAAGTAACGCCGACTGGTATAATCTACGATATTCTAAAGTCTGCAAACCTAATAATAGGCATTTCGATTTATAAGACGGAATGGGATCAACAAAGCTAAGTGACCTTAAAGCGAATTTAATAAAAATTCTTTGTACTCTCTCAACGCGAGTGACATGAGTATTGTTATAGGGATTCCAAATAACTGCAGCATACTCCAACTTTGATCTAACAAACGAAGTATAAATTAACTTCAAAGTATTAGGATCAGAAAAATCAGAAGAATTTCTTTTCAAAAAAGCCAGCATTTTATAAGCTTTAGGGATAATATAATCCATATGTGGTACAAAAGAAAACGACGAGTCGAAAACCACGCCAAGATCAAGTGTAGACTTAACAGTTTTCAAGTTTTGGTTGTTGATATTGAAATTTGATATAATAGGATTCAGAGATTTGCTAAATGAAACATGAAAACATTTAGAAAGATTAAGATGTAAGTTATTTAACGTACACCATACACCCAGACTATTCAAATCAACCTGTAATTCAGAAACATCTTGAAATGAGGAAATTTTACGAAATATTTTCAAATCATCAGCATACAAAAGAAATTTCGATTTTTTTAAAGCAAGCTGAAATGTCATTAATAAACAAATTGAAAAGAAGTGGGCCCAAAACACTGCCCTGCGGCACGCCAGACGTTTGAAAATAAGGCTTAGACTCAAATCCTTCAATTACAACCTTGCATACTCTATTTGATAAATATGATTTAATCCAATCTAGGAAAACAGAATGAAGACCAAACTGATGTAATTTTAAAAACAGAATGGTATGAGACACTTTGTCAAAAGCCTTTGAAAAATCGGTATAAATAGAGTCAACTTGATTACCCTGTTCCAGAGCTTTAATACAATATTCACTAAATATAGTAAGGTTAGTTGTCGTTGATCTACCCGTAAAAAACCCATGTTGATAAGGTGTTATCCACGACTTTGTAAGAAAAAACAATCTTTTATAGATGACATGCTCAAATATTTTTGAGACACAAGATAATTTAGAAATAGGTCTGTAACAAGTTACATCATCCCTCTTTCCATCCTTAAAAATTGGAGTTATCGTTGCAGACTTCCACCGGTCAACAAAAACACCCTCTTTAAGAGATAAATTAAAAATATACGTTAGCGCAAATGTAAGCGTCGAGGCACATTTTTTTAAAAAATGAGCACAAATGCCATCAGCATCTGATTTAAAATTATCCTTTGTTAGCAAAATTTCACTATAAACCTCCTCCTCGGTGACTACAATAAAACCAATATCCAAATTGGTCAAAGGGGTTGAAAAAGTAGAATTAATTGCCACAGCAGGCTCGAAATTTGAACTAAAAAAATCTGCAAATAAATTAACGGAATCATTACAAGAATGCGAAATATCATCCCCTAATTTAACCGCCGAAGGAATATCCGATGATTGTCTTTTAGATTTTATAAAAGACCAAAAAGCCTTTGGATTACTTCTAATTTCATGCTCTTTCCCAATAAGAAATTGCTTGTAAAGAAATTTATTTAAAAAATTAAACTCACGTTGATAATGAAAAAATTTATTTTGACATTCAAGATCACCAGAATTAACAAAACGCTTATGAAACTTGTTGCGAAGATTCTTAAGCTTCTTAAGGCCACTGGTATACCAGGGAAGCTTATAAGGCTTGGCTTTCTTGTATGGAATATTTTCCTTACAAATAGTTAAAACTTTCCGCAAAAATTTTTCATAACACATCGCAGTCAAATGTCCCGAAAAAATTTGCAACCAATCAACCGAACTAAGTATAGAGTTTAGCACGTCAAAATTACATACATTGAAATTAAAATTATTATAATTTATGGATTGAGAGTATTTAAAAAATGCATAGCCTTCCATTTCAATTATCAATGGAAAATGATGAACATTAGGTGGAGATATTGGCAGTAAAGACTCATAAATCTTAAATTTACAATCATAAGAAACAAAAACAAGATCTAAAAAACGGTTAAGTTTATTAGCAACATAATTAATTTGAATCAAATTTAAACTCATTAAGCTGTCAATAAAATCAATTTCATGATTTTTATTAACATTGACCGGAATTAAAACTGAATCATCAGAAAATTTTGACCAAAAAATATCATTAAGGTTAAAATCTCCTAAAATACAAAGGTGTGCATTTTCTGCCATATTTTCATCTAATGTCAAAATGTTCGAAACGTGAGCAGCATAAACAGCATCCGGACTATCCGGAGGTATATATGACACACATACAAATAATTTAATATTGAAGCTAGAAATAGATACTGCAAGTTGATCTAACAAACCATTTAGATTATCTATAATACATAAAGATGATTTATAATGACTTCTTACAGCTACTAAGACGCCACCACCTCTTAATAAGCCAGTGCATTCGGCACTTCTGTCCTTCCGATATACATTAAATAGCTTTGTATCAAAAAATTCAGCATCAAAAAAGTCAGCATTTAACCACGTCTCCACCAAAACAATAATATCAAAATCGCATTGTGATGAAAAATCATAAATACTTTTAGATTTAGTACGCATTCCAGATAAATTCTGATAGTATACTTTAAAGCTGCTTTTGTTAGAGGCTAACGTTGATCTGACGGCACAACTTTCCTTGGAAAATTTACGAAAGGCCTTACTTTGACATCCGTAGGCCATAGCTCAGGCTTTAAAACATCGTTGTAAAAGCACGGAGATATACCTAACTTAAAGTTGATACGTTTAAACTCACTCAACACGGCATCTTTTTTCACTAGCCTGTAACACTCCATATGTTGTTTACCAATCTCGGTATTTTTTTCAACATAATTTATAATTTTGTCAGTCGAAACAGTTGACTTAAAAGAAGATAAATGAATCCATTTCTTTTGAATATCAACATCAAGATCATTAGATTCATTAACACCAATTACTACGGGCCCCTTCTTGCGCTTACGCCTTTGCACATTAACCCAACCAGATGTTTTTTGCAATGGTTGGTTGTCATCATCATACATGTTTGAAGCATTTTCTCTAACAATAGACGAGGCTGTGTGTAACGACGAAATCGATGAAGCAGCAGACAAACCAGTTTGTGTATTTGTTGTAATAGAAACAGCAGTAGCAGCTAGTGCATTTGTATTATTTTTAGCAGGAACAACATTATTTACTTTAGCTTTTTGTTTTTTTCTTTTAGGCTTCGCTTTGTTATTAAAATTATTATTTGAAAAGTCAATGAACTTGTTTCTCAAGTCCCGAATCTCTTCATTTACTGATGTATAAAACATTTGCTTTAACTCTCTCACTTCATTTGTTAAAGAAGAAATTTGAGAAAGCAAATTTGATGAAACATTTAAGCAATCATTGCAGTTAAATACAATGTTTTTATTATTATTAAATATTTCAATAAATTTATCATCAATCTTAGCACAGTTAAGATGATATTTAGCTCTACACAGGTGGCAAACAATAAAATTAGACTTAAGCGAGTTAAAACACTTCGCGCACAGCGTAACAGGCGCAGAATCCATTAAACACGTCTTTACAATTTAACAGTCAGTTAACAACATGTTTGCAGCAATCATAACAATTGCATTATAACCATAGTATAGTCCTAGTTATCATAGTATGATCATGTACAAGCACGTGCACTTTGTTTAAATGTTTTTTTTTTTTACTTTTTTATCAATGTATACTTAATTTGTAACACTTTTATGGCCATAACTATAATAAAAATAACTTTATTTAGGGGGTGTGCGGCAATTAAAACTTTTCTCTAGACTTCGATGGTAGACCAGGTTGAGACTACAACTTATTGCTTCTTCCACAAAAGAAATCACCATTACAATTAACACCACTACGTTGCTTGTGCGCGACAATTAATATTTTGCCTATACCTCCAGGGTAGACCGGGTTGAGACCACAAACTTATTCCTTCTTCCGTAAAACAAAACAGCATTACAAGTAACTACGTGTTTGTCTATTTTTAATGTCTTTTTTGTTTAATATTATTTAATTTATTGTGGCTGACTGTTTCTCACAACTTTTCTGCACAAAATCTCAAACAAGAATGAAACTAAAAGAGCGAAGACTCTCATAAACAACCAACTGATCATCTTATAGTTGGTGCAACTATAATATGGCGTTAGTTACATAGAGGAATATGATAAGAAATGCTATATTATGATTGTAGACAATACAATAATATGATAAAATGATGGAAGCAACCATATTTTTGGTGGAATATGATTGATACAACAATAATTTAATTGAAACAACCATTTATGGCTCTAGGAAACATAGTTTTGAGGCCGCAATCATAATGCAACCATATTTTTTCTCTGGGTATTTTAGCTTGACAATAGCTTTATTTCTCACGTTGATAAATTTTGACTCCGTTGGCAGAAAGTGCTATTTACAATCCGGACAGTATTGTACTGTTTGCTCAAAACAACATTTGGCCACTGTTATCAGGCCAACCGTTGGTTTGAGTAAACTTGCCACCGTTGGCATAACGTTGGTAATTCAAAAAATTTGCTGCTTTTAAAATAGCTTAAATTAAAATAATTATGAGAATTATTTATAATAAAACACATTTAAAAAGCAGCAATACAGTTCGATCTTAGTCTTATAAATCATATTTAAATGTGTGAAATATAATAAAATAAAATGCTTCTAAGGCCTAGTTTTCGACTCTAAATACACGTATGTGTGTTAGTTAAGCGTTAGTTAAATATAGAATTTTGTTTTTCAGATAAGGTTTATATAGGTTTTAATTAATTTTTAACCCAGCCTGGTGGTCAGTTAAACTAAAGTATAAATTTGTTAACCAGAAACAGCATTAGATAATAATTTATTTATGTGATGCTACATTGTAACGGTAGGTTTACAAAAATAGCAGTAGTGTGCCAATACTATTTTTTACGGTTGGCAATTTCTACCGGAGTGTTTTCCTTTTCTCTCTATTCTTAAAAGTTATCACAATCGTTAGCCAGAATGATAGTACCCAAGAAATAAAACGGTCCGTTAACGGTCCTATTGCGTTCCTTCATAGGCGGAATCCAATCGGACCAGAAAACAGATTTTCAGCAACATCAAACGTCAGGAACGAACCGTTCACGTACCGTTATGAAGTATAACAAATTTTATACGTTTCGTTTACGGACAATTTACGTGCAGGCATTTACGCAATTGACTCCGTTTATAGCTTTTCGTTTATGATACGTAATCGTACCATTATTGTTTAGTAAAAACGTGGTGGAATTTAACCGAAATTATTTTTTTTTAATAACTAACAAATAAATTCTTTATGCAGTCGTATTTATTTCTGTGTGACGCAATATGTAAGCCATATAATTGTATCTATTTGTATGGGTTAATATAATCTGATGCAATTAACTAAATGTCCACTACAATTTTATCCGAATTATAACCCGACGGAATTGAATAAGTTTACATCTTAACTGATACAAATAGATATAATTATATACAAAACTTGATAAGCCACACTATTTTAGTTTCTTTTCGCCTTTTAAAGGCTAAAAAAATGCAACCAATATGACTTTTGCAGGACCTTTACAATCTACTTACTTGCAATAAGTGTTTAAGCAAGACTTATATCAAATATTAATCAATGGAAGACTAGTAAACAGCGAATATCCATAAAACACTAAATGTGGCTTATCAAGTTTTTACAATAAGCTATTCAATTTTATATGATTTTATTTAAACTGATACAAGTAAATATAATTAGATCCAAGTTTTAGTCTGGCAAAATTACACTAAATGTTACATTTTTGTATATGATTGTATGAAAATATAGACAATTTAATACAATTTCATACATATATATAAGTCCGTAACAATATATTAAGAAACATATTACTTTTTTGCGGGTTTCATTAAAGTTACGGCATAAATCTTTTTTAAGTTTTAATGCACATTACGTTGTCCCGAAGTCAAAAATTATCAACGTAAGAAATAAAGCTATTGTCAAACTAAAAGCAACGATATGTCACATGTTACGATCGGACCATGAATGGCAACACAGGAAACAAAAAGCAAGACGGGCGGTATCAAGGGGCGTGGCAAAAAAATAAAAAAAAATGGTTTTGATATTGCACAACTCTTTTTTTGTATGGGGAGCGAGCCTATCTAGTGACTTATTGTATTGGTTTGATCAGTACATGTACTCATTTTGGACAAATGTACTAACGAAATAATCTTGTACTGATTTATACCGATTTTCTAAATTTTGTACTGATTTATACTGATTTTTAACAAATTCTATAAATTCTATTCTTTTTCGTTGAAAAACTCAAGTGTTGATCCATTTTAAACAAAGTTTTTAGAACTTGCTAGTTTTTCTATAACGGAAAGCTTTGCGAAGCAGATTTTTTTTTTTTTTTTTTGTTTTCTAATGGAAGCTGGTAAATTTTTTTCTTGAAATCTTTCAGAATTTATGAGGTACACCCTGTTTTTAATGTAAAATTAATTCGAATATCAGAAGTGAATTTTAGAGTTTTAATATTTTAAAATCTTGGGTGTTTTTAGAAATCAAATGTTCAGAACAAAAGAGGAAAACATTCGTAAGACTGCACGTTTTATAAACGATAAAATATTTTGAATCTAACTTTTTTTATGAACAACTTTTTAGAATATGAGTATTTTTTTTAAAGAAACTATTGTTTGAACAAGTTTTAACATATAATTTTTTAAATCATAAAAATTAGCTTATTCTGGATTTTTTTTATTAATTTTGGGGTTTTTCATAATCTCTAGATACTTTTGTGGTAAAAATTACCCGTAGTCGAAATTTTTATATAGTATAAGTTAACTCGATGTGTTTTTTAGAATTCACACAAAAATATTTTTTTTACATTTCTACTGATTTTATGTCAAATTCAAATGGTCACCCTACTTTCAACAGACAATACATAGCACCGGTTCCTCTAAAGTGGGTCAACTCAAAATTTAAAAATTTTCAGTAGAGGCAAAAAACTGTTTTGTTTTTTTAATATTTACTATAAAATATAAAAACAATTATGCCGTTGTACAGAAATGCGAATAAAAAGTATATATCGGTAGTTGTTTTTGCAATTTGTTCAATGATTATCGAAAAATAACAAGTTTTTTGAGTTGTTACTCTTTATCTGAAATTTGTTCATTAAAATAGCACAATAATTTTATAAATATAGAAACAAAACGAAATATAACAGTGCAATAAACTTACCGATAACAACTAAAGAGATACAACACAAAATAGAACATTATTAAAGTAAACCGTTATGACATAAATACAGGCACAACTTAAAATATTTTCCTTTAATTGAAACAAAATTAATATGCAATGAGCTTAAATTTAGGGACAACTCAAAATATTTCTCTATAGTTGATTCTAAAGAAGCTACTCTTATATCACAAGGAGGGATAGAACTGTTTTGGCGAAAGAGTAGATTTTTACAGTGGCAAAAAGTGAAAATTAAAAAAGTTTGAGTTAACTCCATTTAGAGGAACCGGTGCGACATGTTGCATTGACAAAAAAAAAAAAAGTTGTAAAAAATAAAATTTTAGAAATCCCATTTTGCTTTTATTAAATATCACGTATTTAGGCTATATTAATATGTAATACACATGAAATTTCCAAAGTCTCTCTAATGGTAATAAAACACCGAGAGAAATTAAATAGAGAAATCGTAAAATTTAGTTCAACAGTGTATTTAAAGATGTGCAAATGCTTAAATGTGCTTAAGAATAATAGTTATGTGACACATTTACTTACATAAATATTTATTTTCATTTGGTTTTTATTTTTCCCATTTTCTTGTTTTTTTTTTTTAATAGATTTTCCTTTGCAACGCCATTTTGAAGATTATAATCAAAGTCCTGGTTACAATACCGTTGCTACTACTCCTAATACGGATAACAATGACGCAAATAGCGATGAAGATGATGAAGAAGATTACTCTGTATCCGTGTCGGCTATAATGCAAAGACGTGCTAGTGTACGTGGTTATCGCAGAAAAAGTAGTAGTCGCAATTCAAGAAGAGCTTCCAGTCCAATGGATCACGTATTGGATAATGCAGAGCGTAGACGCTCAAGTGTTTATACAACTAGTTCAGGTACGATTACATGAAAATATGAAAATAAATTAAATAACAGAATTACATTTATTCAAAGTAAATTTAATTTTGTTAGAAAGAAATGTTAAGTTTACGTTTTATCGTTAACGTGTATATCGTATAACAAAAAGGTTGGCTTGGAAGTAGACAAACTTAATAATATTATTTAAATATAACAGAGTGCAACAATAAATTTAAGCTTCTACGATTCCGGCGCATTACGATAGTCAGGCGAGGTTCCAGGAAAATGTTTTGGGGAGGGAAGTTAGAGTATTTTTGATAAACTTTTATAATATTTTTCACATTTTTGCACAGAAAAATTTAATTTTGGGGGAGGAAATGTCCTATTTTCCCTCCCCCTGGATCCGAATCTGTTCATAGTTGACCATTTTACCCGTTAGGTTAAATACACTTTACACGCTATTTAACCGTTTAACGATCAATTGTGGATTTATGTTCCATTTTTACTTTTTTTGATAGAGCCTTACAACATTAAACCCAAAATGATAACACCAGGCAGGGCTTGGCCGTTTCTTTTTTAAAACGTTGGCAAAGCAATGGCAATAAGCGCTTTGCAATTACCAAAACCAAAAACGACCAATAAACTCCCACTTAGTAATTCACTTCAGTAAGGAGTTGTATTATTTCTTATTGAATGATTTTGGTAATTTGAACAGAAATAACAATCGGCTTGCTTCAGCTAAGTTAATAACAAAATAACTGAATATTTTTTGTATCAAATTATTTTTGTTATAAGTTAGTACGATTTTATACTACAATTCTACTAAAGAAAGAAATTTGAAAATAAATTTCTTAAGTAAAATTATAGTACAAAAACTATACTTTGTGCTGACTATAATAGGAGACCTTAATATTCTTAACTTCAAATCATAAATTGCAATTTAGTTTTGAATTTTTCCACTCTTGTTGTGAACAAGGGCTGTGCCACTGTTTTTATTAAGTTAACGGTTGTAAATTTTGTAAATAAGTACTGGCAATGCACCTTTTGCCAATGTTGGGAAAGCGTTCTAAGTCAATTTACGGTTGTAAATTTTGTAAATCAGGTACAGGCAAAGCCATTTTTACGAAAGTTGGCAGAGCGTTCTAAGCCAGAGCTGTGCCAGTGCTTTTATTATTTTTACTGTTGTAAATTTTTTTAATTAAGCACTGGCAAAGCACTGGCAAAGCACTTTTTATTAACGTTGGCAGATCGTTTTAAATCAGTGCTTTTCCAGCACTGTATTTGTTGGATCATTGGCAAATAGTGATCTGCTAGTGCTTGATTTTTCAGACCATTGGCAATTTCTGGCTGGGTACATTCACACTAGATTGCAAAACACGTGTTTTGCCATAACACGTATTAAGGCTTTTTATTCTATTCCAAAAGTTATTTATTCTTTTTCACTCGTTCTGGCAAAACAGGTGTTTTGCAATCTAGTGTGAATGCCGTATAGTTATTACATATTTTTGGATAAGCTATATTTTACAGACAAATACTTAATTAAACTTAAGACATAACAGGCGCTGTTCTAGTGGCGGGGGAGAGGACAATTCTCTATGCGAAGCCATACAGCAAATATTTTCCTTATAATCGTATATAGCATTCTATTTAATCCCATGCATATTTTGGTAAAGTTCGATATTAAATTAAGTTATACGCAAGATTTTCTTACATGTGGCTTCACATATTACCATACCAATTTTATAAAGAAATTATTTGCAAGTGATTTATTTTATATAATTTCAATTGAATAATGTGCACAACAATTTGTTGTTTCATCTAAACAAATTTTGCTCTTTAAAATTGTTGATTTCTAGAAATTTTAATGTTAAACTCAAACACTTTTAAGCATATCGGAATATTTTTATATAATTAGATATAATTTAATGACACGGATATTGACAAATCTCGGATAAAATTGTATCAAATTATATCTAATTTGATATAATTATATACATGTAGACGAAACATTTTTCGGATCAATTTGTATGTTTTTTGTATATGCGAACTTATCAAATGAGATATAATTTCATTAGACTCCATATTAAAAATTGTCACCCGGGTATTTTAAATATTCAAAAGTGAAAAAATTCAAAATGAAAGTGGTTGAACAAAACAGTTAAAAAAATGTTTATGACATGCTTGGACGGTATCCTAAAAACGAAGTATTACATCATTTCCTTACGGATCAAGTACAATATATTCCATATTCAAACGGATTAAAAATGGAGTAGCATCAAGCAGGATAAAAAGAAAGAAAGTCCAAAAAAATTGACCGCAATTAGCTTGTTAAATTGAAAAATTGGCGTTTAATTGAATTGGAGCATCAAATCGTAAGTTGGACTGAAGATTTCACGTTTCCAAGGACACAATTAGCAAAAACTTACTCCAAATGGGCGTGAAACACTACAAGAGGAAGAAAGTACCCAAATAGAGGAAAAAAGCAATAGGCAGAAAACAAAATGCAGACAACTGAGAAAAAACTTCGAGAAGCAAAATGTTCAAATAATTTTGGATGATAAAAATACTTTTCTGATGACTTGACAAAAAATTCCCGACAAAGAACGGTATTCGGCGAAAGCGAAGTTTGAACCAAAAGTACTAGTGTGGTCAGCCATTTCCGCATAAGGTATATCACAACTTCACATCCAGGATTCAAAAGCTATGGCTTTAAACGTTTATATTTACTTAATAAATGTTTAGCAAAACCAGTGGGTTTCTATATACATCAGTCTCTCTCAAGCTGCCCTCTTTTTATTTGTTCTTAAACTCGCGCCGAGCAAATGAAAACACGTTGCAGAAATTTGAAAGTTTAAATTAATTTTTATCATGTTTTTGAATAATAATTTAGTAAAACGTTCATATATTTGAAATTTGAACGATAAAATAAGTAAGATAAAATTAAAATACATTAAATTTTAATAAAAAATAACAAAATGTAAGCAAAATAAAAGTGAGTGTTTTAAGCAACAATTTGTTATCAACATGTTGCAATTATTTTTTAGTGCCCGAGTGCGCTATTTTGTTGCTGAGAGGTGTGGGAAGTGTAGTCCCTCTATTTGTATTTACTATTTGGAAAACTTTATCAGAGATAGACACTCTAAAGACGACATATTATGTTGGCCAGATTTAGCAAGCTGTCTTTGTGCCAAAAAGACGTTGGGATGGCTAATACCTATTATACCGAAATACGCAAATCCTCCAAACGTCCCAAAAGCACATCCAATTGAGGACTTTTGGGTCTTTTATGCCAAAAAGTGTATGAAAATGGTTGGAAAGCCAAATGCACTGAAGAATTGAAAAAATATAAAAGGAGTGTAAAACAAATTGACATGAATGTCGTCCAAACCGTGATTGAAGGTATTAAGCATAAAATACTCCAAATAAAAGATCGCGGTCCGTTGGCTCTCTACAAAAATGAGTTAATAATCTTTACTGTGTTAAATATAAAAATACTTTTCAAAAAAATAATTATTTCTTTAATTTTAAGCGTTTTAAAATTATCCATTTATAAAAATTACGAATTTAATAAACAAGTTATTGATTTTCTAGTCATAGCGAATTTTTATCTTTACAGTTTTATTAATTTTTAGTAAAATTCAATAAATTTTTTATCAAATCAATGCAGTGTTTTATGGATTCAAATGAAAAATAAATATATTTCTTTGTTTTCCTTCAGCTAGTAGGGCCTATGATTTCCAATGTAATTAAAAAACCATTTAATACATATTTTTCCAACGTTTCGACAGCTTTTTGCTGTCTTTATCAAGGAATTCGTAAAATTGCGTTTTCTTACGTCACCTAAGTTATATTTTTTTTTTTTTTTTATTTTATTAATTAATAATCATATAATTACAAATTATATACTATTACCCTAACCGAGCACTAGCTACTATGGTCTTCGGCGCGTTGTAGCGAAAACAAACCAGTGCCTCTGGTGGGAATCGAACCCACGACCCCCGCACTGATAAGCCAGCACGCTACCAACTAGCCTACTGGGGCGCACACCTAAGTTATAATTTGTTTATTACAATACACAAAACATAAAAACATTTAACATTAAATTAAATTTAAACACAAACTTAAATTAATATCACAGCTGCTTATATTATTGCAACCCTATAACTTGTGATTTTCGAACATTTGTTTGTCAAAAAAATTTTTTGAGTATAATTTTTAGGTATTGCAATATGGGTAAACATAACATTACACATGTAATTTATAGCACTAGTATTTTAAACAAGAGGCTTTATCACAGGAATTAAACGCACGATTTATGAAGGAATTAACATTTTCTTTGAAAATATTAGTACACACAAAAAAATATATAGATAATATTACCTAAAACTATACTGTGATATCACATATTTTTATCAAGGATGATGAAGAACTAGGATGCACAGAACTGTGCGCGACGCGCACCTGATCGTGTCATCGCCAACACCCCATTGTGCCATCGCGCACAAATGCAGTTATGTAGGTGGTCAAATTTTAAGACTGTATTTTTATTCACCCACTATTATTTTTTTATTTTTTATTTTATTTAAATATAAAATTATATCTCTCTTTACAATATCTATACATTTATTAAAATCAATTAACTGAAATATCATATTAAACTCGTCGCAAGTTCTACGAAATGGATCAAAGTTAGCAAAGTTAGATTTATAATATTTAAAAATTCATAATTTCTTGAACAACGAATGGGAATATTCATATTTACTTTACATAGCAGATATGGTGAATAAAGACTTCCATTCATCAACTTAAGCAAGAAGGACACATTCAGCATTTGCCTACGGCTTTTCAGTGTAGGTAGTTCAATAAGTGCAAGGCGATGTTGATATGAAGGCAGATTAATATTTGGATTCCAATTTAGGCCGCGAAGGCAAAATAATAAAAATTGGTTTTGAACGGATTCAATAGAGTTTGAATGGATAAGGTATTGAGGGTCCCACACAACAGAACCATATTCCAGAATCGGTCTGACCAGCGTTGTAAATAATTTTTTTGTAGTATATGGATCACAAAATTCTTTGCTCCAGCGTTTGATGAATCCAAGAACTCCAGTAGCTTTATTTACTGTTAATGATATGTGCGATCTAAAGTCTAAATTTCTATCTAGATGAATCCCAAGATCATTAAATGACTCCACTAACTCAAGACTTGAATCATTTATCACGTAGCACCCATTAATAGGAGTTGATCTGGAAAATATCATATATTTGCATTTTTTAACATTAAGCCTCATTAAGTTTGTTTTGCACCAGATAGTAAAACGATTAATATCATTCTGTAGAAGTATTTGATCACTACAATTGTTGAATGCAAGATAAACTTTCACATCATCTGCATACATTAAAGTATTAGAATGCATATTAACTGAAGGAAGATAATTTATAAATAATGTGAATAACAGAGGTCCAAGGTGACTGCCTTGTGGAACTCCAGATGTAACATCAATATATTTGGAAAACGAATTTCGAAATCCAATCCTTCTAAGAGATAATATACTAAAACCAATCTTATCGAGTTTGTACAACAAAAGTTCATGATTAACTTGGTCGAGCGCCTTACTGAAATCAGTACAAATTAATATATTTATTTATTTATTTATTTTATTTTTAGCAAGTTTTAAGCTATTTCAATTTGTAATAGAAATATAATAGAAAAAACTGATTTTTAAACTCTTTTGAAATAATTGGAAAATTTTAGTGTACTTTGAAAATTTTGTTATTTTTTCGATTTTTTTAATCAAAATTTTACTAATATTTTCTATTAAGAAGTTTTAATTAATATAAACTATTTTCAAAATTACTAAAAAATAAATAAATAAATTATTTAATAGTGGGTGAATAAAACCACAGTCTTAAAATTTGTCCGCCTACATAACTGCATTTGTGCGCGATGGTACGATGGGTTGTTGACGCGATGGCACGATCAGGTGCGCGTCGCGCTCAGTTATTTGCATCCTAGTTCTTCATCATCCTTGATTTTCATTAGCAACATAGAGTTTGCCATGTTTTATGTCAATGTTACCATAAAAAAATGATAATTTCTATGCTCGAAAAATCACCTAAAATTTTAGGTATTACAACAACTAAAAAATTTTTTGTTGCTTTAGGAATTGTAAAATAGGTAAAGTATACATATTTATATTGCAATTACACACAGAAAACAGATTCATTCTGACAACCGAATTTTTCGACAACCGGATGGTTCGGTTGCAGCCATCAATATTTTTGCTTGTAGCTTCGGAAATTCGGTTAATACAACAAAATTTCGGTTGGATATTAAAATTTCAATTAAACCAGGAATATATTTGATTGCGACAACCAAATAATTCGGTTACTGCAAATAAATCATTCGGTTGTCAAGAAATTAGGTTATCACAATGAATATGTTTTATCTGTGTAAACAAATCTAAAAAACCGCAAACAATGAGAAAAACAGATTTAATTTTATTGTTATAAGTAACTTTTTAATAAATGAAAGTTAAATTTAATACATACAATAAACAGTGTCTGACCGATAGCCAAAAATTAAAATATAAATGCTGCTGAAAATATAAATGATGGTAATATACTTTTGTTTGGAAAACATTTCCGTTTCCCATGTTTCAAATATAACATGTTTGCTTGCAAATATAATTATGTTTAACATATATATGGTTGGATATATATATGAACCAATTCAAACAGAGCCTGTTCACTAAATGGAAAAGTTCACATAATCGAGAGAATATAAAATAAGAAATTCAAATGATTTTTATTACATTAAGTTTTTATTTTTAATATGTTTTTTTAATAATTAATGTACATGAAAGTAGTCGGTTATATTTTTTTGTACTTTTTTTGCTTCATCTTCGATGCACTATGTAACAAACACTAATGATCTCAAAAGACAACCACTCAAAACTCAACACTCAAAACATTAAAAAAAATCAACGGTTGCAGGTTCTTCACTTATTTCGGGGAAAAACATACTTCTAATAAGACAAAGATTTAAAAAAATCAACGGTTGAAAGCTGTTAACATAATAGAGGTAGTCTGTGTTCACTCTTTAGAACCTCCTGTGTTTAAATTTTTTTGTTCACTATTCTGGAAGTTTACATAACTGGATATTCATATAAGCGAGCGAATACTGTATGTGTTTGCATTTCCTAAAATTAATATCTAAAAATTTTCACACAGAGAAAAATTTAGCTATTTGCCAACTGAAATTCGATTACAACGATTCTCTGACGGAACTGAACATTATTTTTTATAACAAAGTTCGGTTAATTCAACTGAATTTTAGTTGCACAACCCAAAATATTCAGAAATCTAATGTAAATATCGTTGTACTAACTGAATTTATAAGTTGTAACCATTAATATACACTTTTCAATTCGGTTAGCACTTTATTTATCTGTGTGTTTAAATTGTTAATATGACTTTGTTAAGTTTTGAAAATTTGAATCGTTGTAGGTAAACACTAATAGAATTACCTGCAACATATTCAAAAGTGTCTTTTTTCTGCGTGTACAAAAAAGTTAAACTTCTTTGTCCCATTACTTCACTATGCAGATATATATCTATCGTGAAAAAGTACAAAGTTTTTAATATTAATATTAGTCCGACTTCGCAGAATTCAACATACATATTTTGAATATAATTTACCGGAATTAAGTTAATTTCACGAAATCCATTTAAACTTAATTATGGAATGATATTTGTCCAAATAGTTTGTTGAATATATTTAAAATTAACATCTTTATATTTGAAATATGTAAAAGAAATAAAAATTTAAATGACACAGAAATAAACAAACCAACAAAAATTAAATTTTCGAAGAGTTACGTTTTCACGATTGTTAAATTTACATGGCCAAAATAGTCCAGTCAAATAAGGCAAAAAAAGGCGTCAACCTCTGAATTGCAGGTAATAGGCTGGAAACTCGTATATGGATTTATTTTGGTGTTCTTAATACTGTCTCAAAAGTCTCATAAAATATCGTGTCTGCGTCGTGAGTTATTCAATGTCAAAGGTCACAAAAATCAGTTTTTGGTGATTATTTCTGTTTCTATAGCTACAATGATATCAATATATATTATAAAAGTTGTAGGTCCTAAAATTTGTAACAAATTTTGTTACAAAATTTTTTTCATGCGCTCAACTGTTTTCGAGATAGAGGGCAGATACTCCGGAGCGCTCACCCCTACCAGCAATTATTCAAGGTCATCCGTGAATCTTGGTTAATAATATCTTATATAAAGTGATTAAATTACTAAAATATCACTAGCTATGAATAATTTATATTATTCAAGAGATAATACAGTGGAGTACCGTTATAACGAACTCGTAGGGACCGGAAAATTTAGTTAGTTATAAGCGAAGTTCTCTATAAGCATGGTAAATATTTAAAAAAAATAATTAGCTTACGGCCAGTGCGTTGAGTGCATGAAAAAATGTTTGTAACAAAATTTGTTACAAATTGCATGACCTACAATTTTTATAGTAGATGTGGACATCATTGGAGCTATAGAAACCGAAATAATCGCCAAAAACAGATTTTTGTGACCTTTGACCTTGAATAACTCACGACGCAGACACGAGATTTTATGAGACTTTTGAGAGTGTATTTAGAAGACCAAAATAAAGCCATATACGAATTTCAAGCCTATTACCTGGAATTCGGAGGTGAAACTCTAATTTGACTGGACTAAAATGTAAAATCATATCGTATAATTTACATATTGGCATAGGTAGTTAATGCAACTTTTATATTTAAATTCAAATAAACTATACTATTTTTTGTATGTATTAAATTTTAAAAAAATCTACCCAAAATATATTTATTTGACGAATAGTTTTGTCATTTTGCATACAAAAAAACAAACATCCCAACAAACAAAACGGTCCGTTTTAGTGCCGTTTACTGTACGACATAAACGGAATCCGATACGTATACGTACCAGAAAATGGATTATAAGGAACATTGAATATGTTAAAAATCCGTCAATGACAGGCCGTTTATGGACCGTTATGATGTGTATAAAACGGAGTCGAATCAGTTGAGAGTCCGTCAATGACGTACCATTTGCGGACGTTATGACGGTATCCATGGTATTTCAACCAAATTGTATTACTTTTAATTATTTAAAGAAATAAATTCAAACAGTATGTTTTTATTGATTTTTTGTTGATTTAATCTTTTTAGTTAACTAGTAAAATAAATATTTTGAAAATCTTGAAGTTTCGTGGGACATTCGTTTGCACACACTTTGTTTAAAAAACGAAAAATGTAAAATTTAATGCTATAATGGACATTTTTTTTATATGTTTGTTATGAGCGTGAATTGAATGCAGCAATATATTCAAATAAAATTGATTTAAGCTTTTTCAGAAGTTTTAAATACTAAAATCTGGTTATTTTTCTTTAAGAAACATATTTAAGCCAAAGTGATAACGAAAAAAAAAAGTATTTAATGTTAATAAAGTAATGTGACATCCCGACGAAAAAAGTTTATAAATAGTCGTATATTTATAAACTTTATTTAACGGACTTTTGAACTAAATTTTTCTTTGAGTGTATAATTTAAATTCTAATTTTGAAATATATAATTAAATAACATCTTTAATTTCAATAAAAGTTTCTTTAATTTTTCAATGTTTCAACAAATATTTACTCTTTATCATGTTTATAGATGAGGGCACAAATCAAGAATCAACACAAGAACAAATTTTTGAAAATATACGACTCCACAAGGAGGTAATACAATCTGTTAAACTGCAGCCATGGCCCATACGTAAAAAACTAAAACTCGTAAGACAGGTAAGACAGAAAAAGTAAAATTAAAAAAAAAAAACAAAAACTTTTCACCAGCATCTAAAATAGAAATACAAAGTTTCAAGGACAATTGTAAAAGTGATGGCAACAAAATGAAAAAATCCATCCATGTTCGTGATTGTTTTTTTTGTTTGGTTTTGTTTTGTTTCATTTCGTTTCATGTTTTATAATATGTTAAACTAAACACTTAAGTATTTTTAACTTCCATTCCATGATTTCGCTTTTTGTTCTGCATTTGATTTTCATTCTAGGCTAAGACATATGTGGCACGTCATGAGGGTGCTTTACAGGAACGTTTTGCTATGTCACGCAGTACTCGAGATTTGTGGGCGCGTTTTAAAATTTTAATGGCAGCTGTAAGTGATTTTTTTGTTTATATCGTTAAGTATTTTCAAAAATAATATGATAAAGTACTTTATTTTTAAATACATTTGTAAATATTTTGTCAGTTTCATTTTAACGTAAACAAAAACGTAAAGCTTTTTTGTTTAGCACTTAAAAGTCAATTTGAGTTTATTTAATAGCTTTAAATGTTGTTTTAACAACCCGGTTAAAAACGCTTACATTATTTTATATAAATATATATGTTATTGCATGCTATTATATGTGAATACATATGTTTATGTGTGTTTATACATAAGAATTAGTTCCTATAAATTTTTTAATATGATCCCGAGTAGAAAAAAATATATATAACGATATATACTTTAATATAAAAATATATGTTCATATGTATCCATATGCATTTATAGTATATTTTCAAAATGTTTTACCTAAAAAATTCATGTATAAATAAGCACATCCAATCATGTATAAAAAAATACTATTCTGAATTTTAAACATGTTTGATAAATTTGAATAAATTTTTATAAAATTACATATAACCCAATACATAATTATATATATATAATGCAAACATCACAAACGTCTTCTATCATTTTAGACATACTTAATCCAAAACTGAAAAAATTTCCTTAGTCAGTTTCTATGTAACTATATATAATTCAAAAACCGCAAAATATTTTACGAAACTACGAGGGCGCATCAATAAGTCCTTGACTTTTTGAATAAAACAGAGTTTTTTTTTGCAAAAAAAAAATTATTTTTCAACATAATCTCTTTTAGCTCAATACACTTAGTCTAACGTTTCTCCAATTTTTGTATCCCTTCCAGAAAATAGGATTTTTCGAGGTCCATAAAACAGGAATTTCTTGGCCATATGGGGTAGTTTTTTTTGATAAATCCTTGCTAAATCGGTCCAATAAGTTGGCATAATATTCGCCGTTTATTGTTTTTCCCTTTTAAAGGTAATCGATGTGGATTATCCCGCGTGCATTCCAAAAAACTGTTGCCATCACCTTATTGGCCACGATTACGTTAATGGTCAATTGAGAGCAAACGCGGCACCCATCTTGCAAACAGCTTTCTTCAACCCAACTGAACATTTAAAATCGAAACCACACTGCCATATGTAATGCCTATGGCATCAACAATCTCACGCACTTTTACTCTTCGATCGGCCAACACCATATCGTGGATTTTTTCGATATTTTCGGGTGTATTGACCTCAATGGGCCGTCCAGAACGTTCAGCGTCATTTGTACTTGTGCGACCACAACGAAAGTCAGTAATCAATCCACTCTTTTACAATTGAAATCGATGGTGCGGAGTCCCCATAGTATTTATCAAGCTTTTCCTTGGTTGATTGACGGTTTTATTTCGCAAAAAATAATGTGTTGCATTTCATATAACTACTAGTTGGAAAAGTCACGGACTTATTGATCAGCCCTCGTAGTTTACAATTTTGCGAATTCGATTTCCATTACAAATAACAAACCTTCTAGCAAAATTTTTTAGAACAGATTACCTATATAACTGTTCTAGAACCGGTTACATGGAACCGTTTCTAGAACGGATTCCTAGGAGTCAAGTTTTAAGGTTTCACTGTCCCAGAAACAGTTCTATAACTGGTTCTAAAACCGGTTCTAAAGCAACTTGTTCTAGTTTGAAAGTAAAGAACCTATTGCAAATAGGACAAACTCCATATTAATAGAACCGGTTGTAAAACAGGAATTATAAGCTCATACATTTTGTGTTTTGAACCTGTTGTATGGAGGTCGAATACATGTAACTTAGTATCTTTTAATTTAAATATATTTGACTTGTTATGTATCTAATTGTATTTAAATTTATCTAATTGTATCTAATTGTATCAAATTAGATGTAATTATATTGAGACAAAACTCGGAAAGAATTGGATAGTTTTTTTTATTAAATTGTATCTATTTGAATATAATTAGATCCAACGTGATACAATTTAATAGAACCATTTTTCGGATCAAATTACATCCTCTTATATTGCGGAAAATATCTCATCCTATATAATTTTATATAAACTTTTTTACTCGGGATGCCATAATTAGATATATCACAAATCTAAATTATATATACTAGCAAATAGTGCAATATCCAAAAAAAAAAAATAATTTCATTTTGGGAAACACGATATCTTGAAACACGATATTTGCATGTCCCGAAATCAAAAAATTTCGTGATGTATTCAAATCATATGTTTTATTGATGAAAATTGGCAATTTAATTATTCATATGTTTAACGTTTCATGGCGCCATGTTGTTTAGTATTATTTTCGAAGTCATCAAAAATAAATAATTTCAGTGAAAATGTAAACATGGAATAAGTTGGTCACCATTTTATATAATTCAATACTTTCATTTGAAAAGTCCCAGTCCAACCAATATTAACGTCGAGCTAGATTCTACTCTGGGGAGTCTGCTGCTTCGTTTATGACAATAAAATATTATGTGGCAGAGTATAAACGAGGCCGTACGACATGCCAAGACGAACATCGTAGTGGTAAACCAATTGAGGTGCACACGCCAGAATGGCATTGGATGATCGTCAGCTGAAGGTGCAAGAGCTGGCTGAAAAGAAAGGTATTTTAAAAAGTGCTATACATCGCATAATGACCGAAAATTTGCTGATGAGAAAGCTGGGAGCGCGTTTGCTCACAATAGAACAAAAACAGCGTCGTAAAGATGTTTCAATAGATTGTTTGGCGATGTTTCACCACAATAAAGCCGAGTTTTTGCATCGATTCGTAACCATGGATGAGTCATTTCTTCACTTCTTCACATCTGAGACAAAGGAACAGTCAAAGCAGTCAACTGAAATGGGAGAATCATATCTAAAGAAAGCGAAGATAGTTCCATCTTCTTGATGGCTATTTTAAGGAAGTGTATCTACCCAGCAAACTAAAAGCTGAGGAAGAAGTAGTAAAAACAGCACATCTACTGGTCCGGATGTGGTGCAAACTTAGGTGAATCATTAATGATTTTAACATTGTCGTGTCATTGGGGTTTAAAAGCATTTTAAACAGTGCATTAATGCTCTTTTTCAACAATTCAGGGATGGTCTTTTTAAATATATATTAATACTTTCATTTAATAAAAATGTGCAGCATACTCTAGGGGATGTGGCCTTCAATAAAACCAGTGGCCTTCAATAAAACCAGTGTGCCTTGGTACATAAAATGTTTTAATGTTCCCGTATTTTTTCTAAAGATCTGGAGAAAGAGGTCGGTAAAAACTCTATAGGTAAATTAAAGTGATATATTTAAATTAAGTAAAAGTTATTAATTAATTAATTTACTAACTAATTATTACTATTAATAAACTAGCTTTCAAGATTTGGCTTAGATATTTTTCGTTTTTGCTAATTATCCAAAACTATCAATTAGATTTTTGAAGCCAAAATCAAATTTTTCAGAATATTGCACACGTTTCAAGGCACACCTAAAAAATATATCTTCAAACAAATATGAAAAATTCGATAAGCTAATTTTTAGTAGTAAAATACATGTTTGCATTACAATACATCTCTGCATAACAACAAAAAATATAAAACTTTATGTTTTTTATATTTTTAAATAATTTTTACAAAAAGTTCCATCGCAAAGGCAAAAAATATTTTTTTATCAACTAATTATTTGTCAACTCTGGATAACCATTTTCTAAAAAAATTCTTCATGATTAACCCATTTTGAGCCGCTGTTCGACTAGTCGAACAGCAAAATTCTCTTTTTCACCTCCATTTTTTATGTGATTAAGTGTTCCCGACACACAAAAAGTGATACCATATTAAAGGAAATTAATTTGTCTTTCAGAAAAAGTATATAACAATTATTCTCCACTCCCCTGCTCCGCTCCAGGGCGGGGTTGAAAAATACCTTGCATATAGACGCTTTTTGTTTGGATAAAATGGAAAATATATATAAATTTAAATTTTATAAAAGTACTTTATTATTGTTCGCAAAGATCTAAAATAGTCGATCAGTAAGTTTTTTCCCGAGTTTTAGAATCCCCAGGTTTATTTAGAGACGCGCCAAGTTCACTGTTTGACTAGTCGAACATTGGACGTAGGCCACAACTTTATTATAGTGTTTTGTCGTTGAGCATTTTATGCAGAAAAAATAAATTCTTTGAATTTCGAATTTTAGAACATGCATTTCCACTAAATTTGTTTGTTACAAGTATGATGCTTGAAATGGAATTTTTTTGTTGCAAGCTTGATCGATTTAAATTTCGCGTGCTGTTGTTTTGAAAAAAGAATTTTGTCAGTTTTGATTTAATCGTGTAGTGATTACTATCAAACTTCACCGGAGCTTACCCACTTACATCAACCACACGAAGACAACGACAACGAGAAGGCCAGCCAGGTTAATCATTGTGCAGCAGCCCAATACAATCCGAAACTATAACAGTTTCATGGGCGGTGTCGATCTTCATGATAAAGCTGTTTCCAATTACCGCGTTTCGATTCGTTCAAAGAAGTGGTAATGGCCACTTTGGTTGGCCGTTCTAGAGTCATCTGTTGTGAATGCTTGGAAGTTAAATTGTTTAGTAAATAAGAATCTTGTTCGTAAATATAATTCACAGCTGACATTTCTTGTCGACCTGGCCACAAACTTGTTACTAACGCCTGACGAGAACAACGACGAAGATATTGCGGAGGACCCGCACTTTCGTGTGACAGGTCATCACCAAATCATAACACAACCTGAAAAACATGCCAGGCGTTGCAATATTTGTCATAAGCCTACACAGAGAATGTGCTCTAAGTGCCAAGTCCATTTGCACGAAAATAAGTGTTTTGTTGCTTACCATAAATGGAAGCAAGAGTAATGAAAATTTCAAAAAGTACATTTAATTACAATATATATAATAAATATTTAAAAAAAAAACATTACAATCGTGTTTTTGTTCCACATATGATTTTTTGTCGATACCTGGAAATTATTTTTGTATGGTAGTATAATTTTTTTTGTCGCCTACGGCCGTTGTTCGACTAGTCGAACAGTCGTTTCTGGGGAAACGGTGGAGATACAAAACTTCTGACAACGGTTTTGTATGGTAATTGGGGCCTAATTAGACCAAAAAAGTACTTTTTAGTTTACGATTCGAACAGTTTTGCATTCCGGCTCAAAATAGGTTAAAGTCAAGATGTTTATTATTTGTTCAGTTTAAATTACTTAAATATTTAAAAAAAAACACAGAAAAAACTGAATTAAATAAAACAAATACTAAAAATTAATAAGAAATAAAAAAATATTCAAAAAAAATGTATATTCCCAGTCCAGAGTCGCCCTCACAACCTTCTAATTACAAATCCAACCACTTACCACCTCAACCTCCATATAAAAAGAGAATATATGAACTTATGATAAAGCACTGCTTAAGATGCCAATTAATTTATGTGGTGATGCCAATGCTGTTTAAAATAACTTTAATTTAACATTTTTGGCAGTTGTTAACAATAACTTATATGAAAAAGAAAAATATGCGTATGCTAATGCTTTGGAAGTCAAGTTAAAGGGGTTGTTCAAGAACTACTTCCACTTTATTTTTCTAAGTAGCTAAATGGAGATTATGTACTGAAATAAAGAAAAATTTTCCCAAATTTGTCGTGTTTTCTTTGTTAAATCAGCTAATTTTGAGACCGCGGTCTTCGTAGGGTATTTTTAAAATGTTTGGTTAAAGAAGCTTTTAAAAGTTTGGCAATGCGGAGCATACTATGGGATAAACATTTAAAAATTCCCAAAGATTAATTTTGGTCCACAACAGCATCATTTAGTTGGAAACAAGTAATTTTATGTATTACTTGTTTTAAATCGAAAGTAATTTTGGTCCACTACATGACCAAAATTACTGTTAATTTTATAAATATACACACAGAGAAATAAAGTGCCAACCGAATTGAAAAGTGAATTTTAGTGGTAACAACTTATAAATTCAGTTAGTTCAAAGACATTTACATTAGATTTCTGAATATTTTGGGTGCTGCAACTAAAATTCAGTCGAATTAACCGAACTTTGTCGTGAAAACTAATGTTAAGTTGTGCCAACCGACGGAAATTCGTAACAATCGAATTTGAGTCGTATTAAACGAATTTCAGTTGGCAAATAGCTACATTTTTCTCTGTGTGTATTCTCAAAAATATGATCAGCATTACCTAAACACCAAAAACTAAAAATACGAGTAGCGAACTATAAGTATTTTAGTTTTTTTTTTTAGTTTTTCCCGTAATCAACTGGATAATACACATCGTTTGAGCTCTATTACGTAAAATTGTACACCTTCGGGACAGCATACTGAGCATTAAAACTTAAAAAGATTTCTAATTATTTATATAGATGTATCAGTTCACATACACGCAGAAAAAAAAAATTGGGGAATATTATCGAAGTGCTTAGTAATTATGCAACTACATAAGTTTCAAGTTAGTTTTACAAAATTCTTGTAAAATATATGAATTTTTTAGAAATTTTGTTTAAATATTTTACTAGAACTTTGTAAAACTAACTTGAAACTTATGTAGTTGTATAATTACTAAGCAATTCGAAAATATTCATCCAGTTATTTTCTGCCTGTAAAATCATATACTATTTTATTAGGTCTAAATCCGGATACAATCTTATATAATGCTATCTATTTGTATTAGTTTAGATATAAACTTATACAATTAGATACAAATTTGATACAAATTTGATACAACCGAATAAAATTCTATCGGGCCGTAATTCAAATAAAATTGTCCCGGATAGTTATCCAATTGCATCAGATTAGATATAAACCTATACAAACACCAAACAATTATATGGGACCATATTTCGTAGGAAAGTTAAGAATATTACATAAAGCGTCATATAGAAATGGATATATGGACTACATATATCAATAGGATCTATATCAATATTTCTTTAATTTGAAGGATATTTTGGTTTGTACTATGTTATAAATTTAAACGCTTTAATGTTAATTCGAACTACACACAGAGAATTTCCTTCAACGAGATTTAATGAATTTTTTTATTAAACTAATGAAGTTTTTGTTACAAAGTTAATGAAAATTTTCGTAAACTTTACTAAAAAGCTTCATTATTTTTATAAGACGATTTTTAATGAATTGTTTCCCTGAATCATATGAAATTTTTAATAAATAAATTATATTTTAATAAAATTATATAAAAAACTATATTTATTTAATGAAAAGATTTAATGGACGAATTCCAGTGACATTTCATAAATCTAATGTAAGAATTCACATATTTCTAACTATCACACCTGTACCCGATCCAAAAACAAAACATTTTAATCGGAGAAAATTTAAAAAAAATTTTAAAGCTCAAAAATCTTAAGAAACAGCTGTTTTAAAGCCCAAAAATGAAAAAATGGTAAAATAAGCAAATATGGTTAAAAATTAAAAAAAAAAAAAGTTAATCTGTCTTCTTAGTGATGACAATTACTATAGAAAGTTAAAAAATTTAATTTGAAACGTGGTAAAACAATAAATTGTCAAAATTTGGGGATTCACGCTGGATGAAAAAAAAATTATGGAAACAAAACAAAGAATATTTTAAACCATGTACCAATTTTAATAGCATGAAGTTAATCAAAGTATTTATGAAACATTTAGTGAAAAACGTTTATTTTTTCCTAATTCTTAATTTCCTGTTATCCAACAACATATCTCTAACGCCAATCTCATGATTTTCTTAAACGAAATCTTAAACTTTTAAAATCTTTTATCTATAAAAAATGCTTTAGGTTCTGAATATTTTTTATTAATTCAAAAAATTATTCTTTTCGAAATAATGCCATTATGTGCATTATATAACCCATTATGTTTAAATAATTACTTTTTGTTGGAAAATAATGATACAGGTAAGGAGTACATATTACAAGATAATGCATTACTTTATCATCGCCATTACCAAAGTTTTCCTCGGAGATTAAATTAATAAAGTAGAAACAAATTTAATTTTGTTCATTTATAGCGAGTATACGAGTAGCTACAATTTTTTCCAAAAACTTCCAAACTAATACATTAATTTTAAATTTGCTTTAAACTTAAAACCGCCATAATGTTTGCGCCATTAAAGATAATTCCTTAACGCGAAAGGAGCCAGCATGCCCAAATATCGGCTAACATATACACAAAGGTTTATTCATGTCATACAAAAGAAGTTGAAAATATTTTACGTCAAAGGGTCGAAAACTTTTGAAATTTCTTATATAACAAGTTCAATGAAATTTAAAAAACCTTTATCTGACAGGTGTGTCGAAAAGTTTTGAAACCTCCCATTACCGAATCTGAAGGCACAGGGCTAACTTTCATATACATACATCGCATACTAATTTGTATTTACAGGATCACCGTAAGTCCACAGTTCATTTTAATGACACGGTTACATTTTGAATGGAGTTGAATGGAGCTTAAGGCAGCTTAATGTTTTGTGTTGTAGGATAAAATGTTATGTATTTAACTTATTTGCCACTTAAAGTGGTCGACTTCTATAAATATGGAGTTGTATGTATGAAAAATAGTGCTTAGTTAGCACTTGCATCCTGTTTTTTTTTTTTTTTGTTAAAGGTCATGTGGTACTTAAACCACACATATTAGAGTACCCATGAAGTAAAGGAAAATTTCAAAATGTTTTTATTTTCTCACTCCCCGTACATTTTCTGATATAGTGGGCATAAAAATAAGATGTAAATTTTTTGAATTTTGACCCAAAAAATTATCAGCTTTTTTGGTCCAAAACTCTTTAAACGGTGGGTTTTAGTTAACTGAAGTTATTATCGTTATTATGCAAAATTTTACAATAAGCATTTTTCTCATACATGCTTTGACCTACACAGAAGGAATTATTATTCTTGCTTGTAATGGAAAAATTTCATCGAGTTTTTTCGTACATTCAATAAAGAATTCCATTATGTTCAAGGAATATTATTAATATTAAGAAATTTTACATAAATTGTTTTTTTTTTACCAATTCCACAGTTTCAAAAAAATAATCATTCGATTTCATAAATTTTCTCTTCATAAATTTAATGAAAATTTTCTTAAGAACTTTGAAATTTTTTTACAGACCTAATTTTTTGATAAAATGTCATAATTTCATTAATTTGCATACATTTCAAACTTTAGTTTTAAGATTTAATTCTCAAGGGTTCAACATAATTAATTTTCGACTTGTATTAAATTGTTTAAAAAATGATATGGCTTAGTTCCAACACATACAGAAAAACATGGTTGGGGCAACCATGCTCAAAGAGCACCATACATTTTTGGATTTATAATTGCGACAACAATATTAATATGGTGGTGAAAGCTGTTATATTTTATTTTGAATCATAATATGATAATTAGAGTACCATATTATGATTACCAATTGATTATAAACCATTATTTTGTCGCTCTGCGGTGTTTTTATCAATTTTTTTATTTTAGTATCTAAAAAAGCAAAACTAAACTTTCTATTTTTCAGCACAAATCTTATTTTATCGGGAAAAATAAAATAATGAAAACAGCATAAATACGCATGAAAATGCTGTTAAAATACAATTTCACAATACATTTATAATGATCATAACGTATTTGTAGCAATCATAATATTTGCCCTATAACCATATCATGTTATTATCATGGAAAATAATTTCGTCATCATTTATTACAATACTATGATTATTGCATACATATTGTTATTAACTATATCGTACTAAAGACTTTAAAGAACGTGTGTACAACAAATTTAAAAATATATCAGTTTTTTATCACTTTGTTATTGAATTTATAACGCTTTTATGTACAATATACAACAACTTCACAAAATTTTAAACAATAATGATACTAAAACACGCTCCCAAAAAACAGACTGAGCATCTTATAGTTGTCGCAACTATAATATGGCTGTAGTTAGACATATGAATATGATAATAAATACTATATTATGATTGTAAACAAGAGAATAATATGATAACCGAAAAAAAGACATTAAATCATATTATTGGTGAAATATGATTGATACAATAATAATTTAATTGAATCAGCCATTTATGACTATAAGACACATAGTTTTGTGGGCGTAATCATATTTCAATCATATTACTTCTCTGCATGAATGCAGTTTTCAATACATTCATTAGGAGTTTTATTAATTCAAAGAACTTCTAAATAGTAACTAAAAATTGTGAAGTGAGCAAAGATCATTTGTGTTTTGTTACACAGAGAACCGTGCAATGTTTATTTAAAAATGTCTTCATCCGCTAATTTGATGCAGACTTTAGAGAATTCCTTGGACTAAAATTGCATTTCATTTTGTTCGGGTAATAAATTAACATCATCGATTTTCTGGGGTATGGCCTACTTCATATATATTCGACACCTGATGAAACTGACATTATGTGCCTCTTACTTCTCAAGGTTTTAAGAGATTAGAGGAACTATGGACAGATAGGGTAAGGTTGATTGCACTTAAAAGCTGTGACGTGCAAAATTTCACATTGAAACGTCTTCACTTAAAGAATTGATGGCCATTTAAAAGTCGAAAAATTAAAGAAATTACTAGAAACTTACAAGAGTTTATTTTTATTAATTTTATTGTTTTGCTCATAGTTTTTAACTTTTAGATCCAAATCAATACTAAATCGACTCACTAGACATGGGAGATACATTCACTGAAATAGTAATTTCCATATTGTTGATTGGTGAGAAGTTGTATGGTGATGTACAAGTGAAACCAAAATATTCAGATTTTTAAACTTTAGCAGTTTTTTCTATAGGGTTTTTGCGCAGTTTCATGGAACTGAGTTTTGCGAACAGTACTTGAAAACTGGAGTAATTTTATATAGCTTGAGGTACACTGTTTACGAACAGCACGTAAGTTTTTTGAAAATATATGTTTTTCGCGTCTGACATTCACAATTATATTTGAAATTGGCTACCCAGCAAAACTTTGGTAATGGATGCGATAAAGTAATGCATTACTTTATAATGTATACTACTTATGTTCCAACAAAAAGTAATGAGTTACCGATAATGGGTTACATAACACATTACTTTGTAATGGACAACCCTTACCTTCAGCATTATGCCGAAACATAAAGTAATGAGTTACCAATAATTGTGTATTCATGGATTACCTTGTAATGATCCATCATTATCTTCTACATTTTTTTGGAAACATAAAATAATGACTTACCGATCATAAATTACATAATGCATGAAATATAAACGTAACGTAATATTTAAAATATATTTTTTAAAAATCTATATTTAGACACATTACTTTGTGATTTTTTGTAAGCATGAGGGTAAGTTATATATTTTTATAAAACTCGAATCACAACAAATCATTTACATTTTAAGCAACTTATTATTATATGTGTGGATAGCTCAGTGGGTAGAGGTCCAGATTAACAACCAAAAGACCCCAAGTTCGAAACCCAGCGTTATTTATTTAATTAAAAAACAAAATGTAATATTTTTTTTTTAAGAAAACCTATTTATAGACCCATTACTTTTTCGAACCCGGTAACCATTTAAGTAATCTGTTACTTAACCCCCTATTAGGTAATGAGTCTTCGCATTACTTTTATGCTCAGTGCCTGTAAAATTCTTCAGTGAATTAAGGTGTATTGTGTTGGGTGAAGAACTATGGCGATACATTACTTTACCCATTTTTCGGTAATGTGTGGTTTTGCTGGGTATCGAATTGTGTGAACTGACTGACTTTTAAAAATTAAACTTTTTTTTTTAAATTTTAAACTCAAAAATTTTATAAACATTTTAAGAATTTTGCGAATTTTAATTATTTTGTTCCGCATTTTTATTAAGATTGAATCTTTACGAAGGTCTAAATTTATAAAGTGTAAATTTTATTCATTCATAGCGGGTACAGCGGCAGTTTCTTCCCAACACATTTCGCTTTGTGACAACTAAAGACCTGTACCAATTCCGACAATACGTACATCAAATAAAAGGTTTTAATGAGCATAATACTAAAATCGAAAGCCATCAAACAATTCCAAGGACGTTAAATTTTATGAAGCAAACTAAATTTTCATAACCTTTAAATGTATCCTTGTATAAAATTTTTAGTTTTGCGAATTTAAAAGTATTTAATATGATTTTCTTCATAAATGTTACCCTCAACGCAACTAAATATCATTAAACCTACATTTTTTAGTGTATTTTTATATTTTTAATGGTATAATATATATTTTGAAATGTGTTAAGTGTAATTAGGCCTATAAATGAATGCAGCTTTAATTTAATATAAATAATTTTAATAATTTTATTTATGTCATACAAAAAAAAATTTTTTTGAAAATATTTTACCTAAAAGTGTCGTATACTTTTTAAGTATCCCATATACCTGATCAAACATTGAGTCTATTGTGGGTGGTGGATTAGAATGAGACTGAAGATTACCTAGTCACTTAGGTCGAAAGTGCAGCACTCAGTCTAGCGCTGATCCACACAAGATTATTTTTTCATCTTCTTTTACATTTATTAACAATTAGTGTTTTCTATTTGTAATAGTAACATTTTAATTATGATCTCAAACCTGACAATTCAAAATGAAATGCAATACTACTTAACTTATAAAACTGTTATCTATAGGGTTGCCATATGGAAATTTTTAAAAAATGGTCAAAACCACAATATTTTTCCAAAAAAATTTAAAAATCTGTTAACTAAAAAAAATATTTTTCATATATTTTTGAATAAAGATTTGGTCACAAAATAATACAAAATCTAAATTTTTAAAATATCTCCAACTCTCATATGATGTCAAAGTTTCAATATTTCCACTAGACGGCCAATATTTCCACTGGAAGGCGCTTTAAGGCAAATGAAATGAAATGAAGCATGGTTGCATATATCTGAAGGGTTGATTGAAATATGCCCAGCAGATCTATGACGTAGCATTAATGAATTGAACCTATTGAATTAAGTTTTACAATAACAAATTTCCAAATTGTTCGATTAAGGGAGCTGTTATTTTTTTCCACCTTGGAAAATTACTGAAATATCTTTAAACTTTTCTCAATTTAGACTTCACTTTATCCTATTTGACAATCTAGCAGATTTTATTTGGACCCTCATTGTTTAATGTTTTGGAAAAATTGCTTAATTTTGATGTTTGAAGTCATAAGCCGTTAAACTTCTTGGAAATAAAACTATGTTGTCAGAAACTCTATAATGTGTAAATCATTCATTGTTAAAGAACCAAAATCATTGCAAATTATAAAATACGTAATTTTTGGTTTCAAATTGTAACAAGACTCTTTTGCCCCACATTAAAAGTTTCTTCTGGAATACATATAGTGTTAATATTTTTCGGAAACGCACCTATATTCTGCTGCAATATAGTTGCGTTTTATGAAAATTATATTTACCAGTTGGTTATTATTCTCCCCCCAGATCCTTCCGAATTGGACCAATTTTGAATTTGTCAAATTCCGGAGGGGCCTGGGGAAGAATAATAACTGGGGAAGATTATTTTTAGAAAACGCAACTTTGGGCGTTGTAGTGTAATGGTTAGCGCGTTGGACTGTTAGACAGATGGTATCGGGTTCGATTCCCGGTGAAGACAGCAACAATTTAGAAAAATAATATATATCGCAGCGCCCTCCTTCGGTGTTCCCATAGCACTTAACAGCACCGAAGTAAAATAATAAATCAGGTCTATGAATTAAAAAGCTTCAACTTGTTAATATCACCAACACTTTTCGAAGCAATCGTAACTGATTTGTTTTTGGCAATGGCAATAAACTGCAACAGGTTATTGCAACAATGCGAAATTTTGATTTTCAAATACTGATAGCTTTTGCACTTTAAGAGATAATCCAAATGAGTGCTTATTATTGAGTGCTTATAATTACAATCAGATTACAGAAATGTTTCAACTTTGAAAATTTGTCGATAAATATCAAATTACCAAGCTCTCCAAAATTTTTGAATACCCGAGGTGTGCAACTTTAAAGTCTACTGATGATACCCAGATCGGCTGGAATTCGGTCAAAACTAATCAAATTTATTTGGTAGGACGTTATTTTATTTGGAATTATCAATAATCAATTAGTAAACCGAAAATACTGTACTACCAGTAAAAAAAAAAAACAGAGAAAAGGAACTAAAACACAGTCCTATCATCCAACTGTTATTATTTCCAATCAACATTCAATAAATTCGGTTTCAAATAAATTCGGTTAATAATTGTGCGGTAGAAACAAACATTTATTTAGTGATAATACAAGAAAGTTGGTACCATCTATTAAATTTCTTAAAAAATTGTCGCTAATCAAAAGTTTTAACTGTAAATATGGGTTTCTCAACTAAATATGCCATTAAATTAGGGTTTCAGTAGAACCAGCAGAATTCTGGATTGCAGTGTTTATAGAAGCAACTAATGATTGATATTGACAGACGAATTTTAGATTTGGATTTTTTTCCAAACAAAATATTTAAATTCAACTTTAGCACTCAACATTTATAAGTGTTTGTGGTGTAATGGGTAGAGCGGCAGCAAATTACTCCGAATTTCCGAGTTCAAATCCCGAAAAAGACAAGGACAGACAACTATTAATGTTATATACCTTGGTTCAATACGTAAAGAACCAAAAAAGTTTTTTAATTTCAATAAAATTTTGTGGAACATGAACATATTTATGTGGAATATAACATTGAATGATACAACCGAATATTTTGCATTCACGACCATAAATATAAAATAATAATAACATAGTTGTCGTAACCCTATGGGGAATGAGGAGTCAATTGACCTAAAAGTGACTGGTTAAAGAAGGACTTATCACAGGACTGGTTATTAAATTATAATACTGAAGTGGGTTAATCAGTGTCAATTGTCCTAAAATTACCAATCCTGTGACTGGGAGGACATACCACTTAACCAGAATGCTTATTAACACGAAAAAGCCATTGGAAGCTGTTTAGTTTTCGTTTATTTTATACGATATGGCCCTTTTGCGACAGTCTTGTGGTATGTCCAACTTTGGTTAGTCCTGTGGCATGCCACTATAACCCCCTCCTATGACAAGCGAATGTTAAAGTTGCCAGTTGAGCAGAGGACCGGTATCTGGCACGAAGGGACCGATCCTGTGGCACACGCAGAACCGGTGCCATCCCCCATAGGGAACCACCAAAACTAGATTGACAACAAATTCGGTGGCTCCAACTGAGACTGGTTTCTGGGTGTAACTCAAATTACTTTGATTATGGCTGTGTGAAGTTTAGGCGCTACGAAATAACCCCCAATGAAATAACACCCAAACGACAAAATGAAATAACCCCCAATGAAATAAATCCCAAAAAAAATGAAATAAGTCCCAACAAAAAAAAATGAAATAATACCCAAAAGAAATGAAATATTCCCCAAAGGTGAAAATGAAATAACACCCAAAATTTGGGGGTTGTTTCGTAATGAAATAACTCCCAAAGGAAGAAATGAAATAACCCCCAATGAAATAAGCTCAAAAGAAATGAAATATGTCCCAAATTTTTTTTATTTTTTGTTTTCATATTTTTGATTCTTTTGTTACACTGTTCAGTTTTTCTGCGTGGCGACCTGCGGCCGATCTTAGGGGTTTTCTCCTCCATAGGACGCGGCAGGTGGCTTCGCTGAATACAGTTTTCCTGCGCGCGTCTCATTATCTTCCCTAGTGTGACGCGCGCAGGGAAACTTTATTCAGCGAAGCCACCTGCCGCGTCCCATGGAGGAGAAAACCCCTAAGAGCGGCCGCAGGCCGCCACGCAGAAAAACTAACAAATATTAAAAAAATTTAACTATTAGCAAAATGAAATATCCCCCAAAAAATATGAAATAACCCCCAAAATAATTGCATATGAAATAATCTCCAAAGAATTTAAACTTTGGGCTTTATTTCATTGGGGGTTGCTTCATAATGAAATAATCTTCAAACCGTAAGATGAAATAATCCCAAAAAAAATGAAAAAACCCCAAACAATTTTACACAATTTTTTTGAGGGTTATTTCATTTTTGGCCTTTGGGGGTTATTTCATTGGGGGTTATTTCGTAGCGCCTGAAGTTTAATGGCAATCCGATAAGCCAGTAAGAATTGACTGAATTATTTCCAAAATATGTGTTACACAAACCACTGTGCACTTTAGGCTAAAAGAATGTATAAAAAAATGTTGGTCTATTTTTTACACAATAAAGCTTATTCAATTTTTTAACGAAAATACCTTTTTTAATATAAATCATTTTTAATATCAACCATTTTTGGCCCTTTTTTTGGTCAAAAGTCAAAACTTATAAACCATAAAATTTATGGTTTTCCGCACATTGAGTTTTTTATACCCAATCCAAAAACTCACGGCGAGCGATAAAAACGCTTTTCATTTTTTGTGTACTCTAAATCACATTCATACATAAATATACACAAAAGTGTACACAGAAATACGGAATTAAAAAAAAACCATATCCTGTTTACAAACATTACCTGGAAAAGTGTACAAGTAGTCGTAGTTGTAAAAGTGGTAGTAAAAGTGCCTTAACAATGTGGGTTGTTTCAAAATCCTTATCTAAACACTAGAGACTACTTACCACATAGCACAACATTGTATTTAAATATTTCATTTAGAAAAATTTGCTCATTTTCACCTTAAAATATTTTCATGTGTGTTTTTTACAAACTTAATTAGAAGAGAATGTGTTAATTATATTTTAAATGATGATTTAATTAAAATTTATTTAATAAAAGGTTATAAATGAAATAAGTTTAATTTGTTAAAAAGGATAATAAAATCGTTAAGAGTTTATAAAATCGCTTAAAGTTTTTTTTTAATATGTCATCTTTCATTTTCCCAATTAGCGTTGGCGTCATTGGAAACGGGAGACAGCCAGTTTTCTAACTGTTCTTATACCCTGGGAACTGCGTATTAAAGAAATTGAATCGCATTTTGGTTCTGGTGTTGCATCGTACTTCACATTTTTACGTTGGCTGATGTGGGTGAATGTCATGATTGCTTTACCTATAGTGATTTTTGTAATTGGACCCGAGGTGAGTATTAAAGCAAAAAACAACGAAAAAAATGCTTAAACACGAAATGGCCTTAACTGACTGTAAAGTAATTGTCGTGCTTTTTCACAATTGCTCAAACACTGCTTTTTTTATGTGCGTGTTCTTTTTTTTTAGTATTTTGCAACAAAACATGATGAAACAGACCCCCGAAAAAAGATGTCCTCCAAAGAATTTGAAGTGGCTGGCAATCTATTTACCATTTGGGAATTTGAGGGTTATCTCAAATATTCACCCATGTTCTATGGGTAAGTTTTATTTTATTATTTTCATTTATCAGAATTCATGCTGGTTTATGTGGTAAAAAAAAAAATAAATAAAAACTAAATGCTTTCTCCCTTGTGTGATTTACAGTTATTATTCCAGTTATTCGGGTGCCAGTTCGTTGGGTTATCTGTTACCATTGGCTTATTTTTTGACAGCTGTTGTAGTTTATATTTATAGTTTTGTAGCAACCTTAAGAAAGTAAGTACTTGTTATATTTAAATTTAAAAAGTGGTTGTGATATATTATTTTATATAAGTATTAAGTAGCAAGAACATGAAAAATTGTTTAACTTTAAATTTATAAAAAAAAAATTAAAATTTGTGATAATATTTTTCCAACTTTATGAGTCTCAACAATAAATTTGCTAAAGGGTGATTTTTTAAGAGCAATAAATGAGATATCTGAAAAGCTTAAAAAAGCTTTTTGATTAAAAAAGTTGTACTAACGCGAATAACCACGTTTTTTTCATATATAGGGAAAATACCGATTTGTTTTATTAATACGATTGAACAAATCGTTATCCCTCACTACAATCCATATAAATGAAAACATATGAAAACGCTGATTTATTTTGTTTTACATTTTCTACCAAAATATATATTTTTTTTAAATCCCAAGTTTCATGCAGTAAATGGTTAAAAGAATGTTTAAGAAAGCTTTTTAATTGTTCATAGTCAACAAAGAAAGAAGATCCGCTGCCTATTTGTCTACAGAACGGTCAAGTCTTTAATTTTCGGGTGTTGTTAGCCATATATCAAAATTTCGTGGTATGAGGTGGTGCCACTCATTGTAGATTTGTAATAAGATCGTCAAACTTCGGTAAACAGTTTAACTTGTATCTTAAATTAGACACTTTAGCTAAAACAAATTTCGTGCAGATCCGTTTTGTTCAGTAAAACTTGTATCTTAGAGAACATTTTTTTAAATTTAACGAAAAAAGTTGTTTCTTTAACTGGATGCCACAAAAAAAACTTTCCAAGTTCTCGAAACATATTTGCGGAATATAGAAAGAGGAGAATCTAAGTTTTTAAACAAAAAAATAAATATTTAAAAAACGTTTCCATTAAAAAATAATACGACTTTAAAGATGGTCAATTTTAACTGTGTGTTATATTGTTATTTTTATTTCATTCAAAAACATTCAAGTTCAGGCCAATTACTTTTTTATGTTGAATCACATGTAATTGGGTGTAATTGAGTAATTGCCCTATAATTAAATACCCAGATGTTGTAACTAATCCCCATGTTCGGTATTACAAATTGTCCATGGAAGCGATTAAGCTAACAAGTGTGAGCGTAGGTGTGATATTATTAAAGATATAGAAAAATTTCACAAGTGAACGATTGTGAAATGTAATTGCAGTGGCCCAAGTCTGAATATTAGTATTATATGAAAGGTTTTTTTTAAGGCACGTCCAACGGTATATAAAACATGCCAAAGCATGACTAGATATATCCTTTTTTCAGCTATATTCCGTTTAAAAATAAAGGCTTTTAAGTTTTTTGCATGGAGATTTTTGTGATATAAATGTCAAAATTTTAATTATTTAGATGATTTAAGTAAAGACAATTCATTTTTCAGTTTTTTCGAAATTCGCAATAGTTCGCGTTTTAGCAAAAATTATGTTTTAATCTGTTTAATTTCGGTATTAAAATTTAATTGAAGTGCATCATCTACAAACTAAATTTCCATACTAAATTTCCATACTCCACGGTTGTCTAAGCCAAATTAAAAAAATTAATAAAAATTAATCCAGTCTACAATACGACTGAGCTTCTAGTTGATGTAAGGATGAAAATTCGGCTGTGTGAATTCAAATTTTACAAAATTTTATGATTTAAAAATGCAACAATTTAAGCTCAATATATATAAAAATAAAAAACTGCATAGATGTTTTAATTCGCGAAAAAAGTTATGCCGCGACAAAAAAGCGTATTTGATATTTTCTCCTAAGCTACATTTTCATCCCTACATCAACTAGAAACCGAATACATTTGCAGATTGGATTAATTAAAAATTGTTCTCAAAATTTGGTCCAGAGCACAGAGGAAAATGCGCTAAATTTGTAAAATTCCCATATAAATCCATACATAGATAATGTAATTTCCCAAAGAAAATTTTTTGATATCCAAATTGATATGATTAAAACATATTTTTTGTACCATATTGCATTTTTTGTAAAACGCGAATTTAATTTCAATAAAACATTAAACTCGAATTTAGTTAAATCGAATAATTATTAAAATATAACAATTTTTCATTTAAATGGTAAAAATATCCGTACAAAAAACCTAAAAAAAATTTTTTTTAACAGATTATCCCTAAAAAACAAATATTGTAAACGCTGTCTTTAGTTAAATTACAAAATTCTTTGAATAACTAAAAAAGATCTTTTTTTGAAAACGGTCCAGTTCACGGCATCTCAATGCTAGACACAAAATATTTGGGGAATCGACATAAAACAGATCAAAGTAAATGTTGAGGAAAAGAAAACTGTTTTCCTGAGTTGGTCTAATGTCCATATTAACTACCCTGTTAAAAATCAACACATATGGATCCATGCATGAGCACACGTGCTTCATAAATGTCCACATGTAGGCATTTTAATACTGGGGGAATATTATCGAAGTGTTTAGTAATTATACAACTAAACGACTCACATAAGGATTTCATACATTTCTCTAAATATTATGTGTTTTTTTTTTAATCAAATCCGAAAGCTCTTAAAAAATCACCCTTTATCTCGTTTTGGCATTCGGCTTTAAACTGTAATACACCTCATGTGTTCGAAACACTTCCAATTATACATAAAGTGAGTGCCAAATATTACTAAAATTAATCTCAGTCATTTCCCAAAATATTTATTTAATTTCGGTTAAATAGCATTAATCCATCTACTATTTATAAACTGGATGCTAGTACATAACAGACTCCTAGAAAATTTATTTTCCAACACAAAAAATTACTTTGCTTTTTACCGGATTAAGCTCATTTCCTGTCTATAAACATGGTACTTGTAGACACAAAAAACGTGAAGAATTATATTTTTGTTCATATTACCCACAAAATATTTTAGGCAACACAAATGGTCATGACACGGAAAGAAAATAAGAAACCTAATATGACGTTAAACAGTAGATATATTAGAAAATATTTTATGTTCAATAGGGGAGAAGGGGGGACGCTTACAAATTGATGTGAAAAGAAGGGACCAATAATAAACATACGACAAACGTACGAACATAACAAAATTTGTGTTAATTTATAAGAAAATAAGTAGCTTTCTGGAATACATTCATCCATATTAGGGTGTCCCTTAAAAAAGATTTGTCATTACACCTCCCAGTTTTATTGCAAATGCTTCCAAATGCAAGAAATATATTATTATTTTTTTTTTTTGAAAATATTAACCCTAGCCGAATTTGTGCCGAAAATGGCCCATATGTTAAAAATTAAAAATTCGAAATTAAAAAACAAAAAATAATTTGTGATTACATTTATTCATTTATTATAGGCGAAACTAGACACACTTGATCCCCAAAAAGTAGAAGACATCTCCTAAACTGTTCAATATTTTTTCTTGGTGTAAATTTTAAAGGTTTTTTAAAGGTTTTCAGAATATCTAATTCAGAATATCTAATAGTACACTTGATCCCTGTGTATTAGACACGTGTTCCCGGGGATAAAGTGTTTTCACAACTTTCACCCAGGAATAAAATCCATAAAGTAAACAAAACACTTTGAAATTAAACAAAATATTGTTTAATATGTCCAAAACTTTTGGCACGGAATCTTCAAATATTGTGTTATTATATTTTACATCACGTTTATTAAAATTCAAAAAATTACAAAAATTCACGTTTATTAAATTCAAAAATTTTTGTAAATTGAAATATGTAAGTGTGGGGTCTCTTGGGGCCTCTGGTCCACATGGGTTAATGATGTCCAAAATTTTTTATTTTCAACCTTAAGTCATGATGATAAAAAAAAAAACAAACGGTACAAAACTAGCTAATTTTCGATTTTAAATATTTTATGACAACAAATAAGCCTAAAATGACCAAAAAAAAACACAATTTCCTCGAAATTTGCAAATATTAAATCGTTGCCCTACCCAAGTGTGCCAGGGAATATTTTTAAAATTTTTTATTTTCGATCTCTAGCATATTTCAAATAAGTCACTGGAGTCCAAATCTCCATTTTTGCGATTTTGTTGTTAGGAGATTTCAAAAACACCCCAAAAATGTTGTCCGTTTCTGACATCACATTAGGACAGGTTAACGCCATCCAAAACTTCTTTCACATCTCACAAATTTGAGTGTTTTAAGTAAAAAAAATATATTTCAGTAATCAATAATAAAATAATCAATATCAAAAATGTTTAAAATGTGTGCTCGAATTTCTCGGTCAAGTATTAATTGCCACCTTAGTGGTCTGGGGCATTATTTATTACTGGGCTAGTTTTTTAACCGATTTTGTGTTTTTTTACCTTTTTAAAAACATAATTGTATCTTCATTTCGATTAATTTACCTTCTTCAGTAAAGACTTTTACATTTAAAAAATTGGACAAAAACTAAAAAAAGTGACTTTTTCGCCTTGTATTCCGGTTTCTAAACTTTAGGGCTGTTTCGGGTCGGGAAGGCATAGTCCGATTGAGCTAAAACTTTTTAAAATAGGATTTTTACACTAAATGACACAATCCTAGACCTGAGCACCTTCAAATTTCAAAAAAAAAAAAAAAATTTAATCAAGAGTTCCAAGGGATCAATTGTGTCTAGTTTCCCCTACTCAATCTTATTTAGATATGGAATTCTGACTTCATCTGCTATGATTAAAAAACTTTATCCTGGAATCTAAAATTGCCCACGAATTTGATAAAAATTCAAAAACGTGTTTTTTTTTTAATTAATTTTAAAGATTCTTTAAAATGCCTTATTTGGAGATGTCGAATTTCTACAATAGTTGTTAGTTTATAAATAAAAATAAATTGGAAAAATTATTATTCCTGTTTGTGTGGAGCGTCGGGTTGCCAGACGGTCTTGATTTTGCTTGATTTACAAGATTCTTAAGTGCTTGTCGAGAAAAAAAAATATGTTTTGTCAAGATTTTTAAAGCCCAACCAAATAACACCTTAAAAAAATATTATTTTATTTTTTTCAAAGATTTTCGAAACATATAAAAATAAGGTGACCAATGGTTGACTACATAATCCATTACATTGTAATGTATACTCGTTACCTTCAACAATATTTTGAAACATGAAGTAATGAGTGATGCATCATTACCTTTTAAATTTTTTAAACAAATTATATAATGAATGAAATACACACGTAAGGTAATATTTAAAATATGTTTTTGCAAATCTATATTTAAACACATTACTTTGAGATTTTTGGTTAGCATGAGGGTAAGGTATATATTTTCAACATAACAAAATAAAACTCGAAGCACAAAAATTCATTTACATTTTAAACAAGCAATTATTATATGGGACTTTAGCTCAGTTGGTAGAGTTCTCGCCTAATAACCAGAGACCCCTGGTTCAAATCTTAGCTCGACCAAATTACTTATTTAATTAAAAAAATATTTGTAAAATTTTTTTTTAATTTTTTATAAAGATCAATTTATAGACTCATTACTTTTTCCTACCCGGTAACCATATAAGTAACCAGTTACTTTACCCCCTACTAGGTAAAGAGTCCACCCATTACTTTTAGGCTCATCACCTATAAAATTCATCAATGAAGTAAGGTATATTGTAATACGTGGATCCATATACCGATACATTGCTTTACACATTATTTGGTAATGTGTGGTTTTGCTAGGCTACTCAATTTTCTTTTAAATAATTTTTTTTTTCATTTATTTTTAACTATTAAAATATTACCTCAAAATCCGTAAAAAAAATGATTTTGTCTTGTTTTTAAGCCGTGTGTCCACTAGCAAGTCACTTGCGGAAGAACTTCTGCAAGTATTTGCTGGTGTTTCCACTCAAACCGAAACTTGCGGAAGTCTGCTTCCAGAAGTAGTTTGCAGAAGTTATCACGACGAACTTGCTGCAAGAAATTGCAGACGTGTTTCCACACAATGTGAGTACAGCTTGCAGTAGTTTGCTTTTTTTACGATGTTTACTTAAAAATACATCCAGAAAACAGTCTCATCAGTTGTGGCCAACGAATTTGTTGCCAATCGAATTCCGGCTGTTGCGATAACTATTGTAATGTTAAATTATATTTTTAGTCGTTAAAGTTAATATTCAGTTGACTAACCCAATATTACATTCCAATTAAATCTTATTACGTTCTACAAAATTTTATTGAAATTAAAAATCTTTTTGATTTTTCTTTTATTGAACCGTGATTAATACTCCCCTGTACTACTGGTTGCACCACAACCACTTTTAATCTTTATTGCCTTATTTGCTATTTAAACATTTGAATATTTTATTTTTCTTAAAACAAACTAACTTTTTGTGTTTGTCTTTTCCGAGATTTGAATTCGGTAGTTCGATGTACAAGGCAATCTCTCTTTGTGGTGTAGTGGGTAATTTATAAATATTGAGTTCTAAATTTGAATTAAAATATTTTGTTAGGAAAACAAATTCGTTTATCAATACCAATCATTAGTTGCTTCTATAAACAATGCAATACACAATTCGGTTGGTAATACTGAAACCCTAATTTAGTTTCATCTTTGATTGGGAAAACTGTATTTGCAGTAACCAATTTTGATTATGGACAATTTTTTTTAAAAATTTTTTAGATATTACCAATTTTCTTGCATTATTACTAAATATAAATAATTGTTTCTAACGTACACAATTACTAACCGACAGTTGATTAGAAATGTCAATAATTGGAAAATACGATAGTTTTTTCAGTTCCTTTTGCCTCCTTTTAATTTCCAATAAAGTATTTTTGCTTTATTAATCGATTATTGGTAGTTCAAAATAAAATAATGTGCTATCAAAAAAATGTTAATGGTTTCGACCGAATTCTAGCCAATCCCTTTTCTGGCTGTAGCTATTTGTTAGAATTTTTGAGTCTTAAAATTGCTTTTTTTTTGTATTCTTCGCTTTAAAAGCTTTTTTCTTAAAGTGTTTTAATATTTCTTTTAAAAACCGTAATTATTATATCTTTTTTTAGTTTTACTATGTTTTGCTTTTACAATATTTTTTTTTTTTTGCCATAAATATAATGGAATTAGCTATATTTTGTCTTCTCTGTTAATAAATTATAAAAATTATAAATAGCACACATTAAGCTTAAGTCCCCCTAAAGTATGCAACAGCAAGTTTAAAAAATGTAGCACATGCAAGCGTAGCGTAAATTTACTTTAATTACAACTTAAATATCACTCATACGTCTGGTTTGCACCACTAACACTCACAAAATACATATTATGAATACGAAATAATTATATATCACTCATACGTCTGGGAGTGTTTTATTTTATTGTAATAATACGAGTTCCTTAAATATAAAACTGCCAGTCACTCACAAGAACGTTACCATAAAAGTTCAACAGTTATTTAAATATGTAATCGGTAAAGTTGTTTCCTTGGCATATGCAGTTAAATTACCAAAGAAATATTTTTTTTTAACTTTCTGTCTGTTATTCAATAAACAAAATAAACAAAAAAAACGGACTTTCGGTAATAGTTAAAATATTCTGTTAAAATTTTCTATTTAAACCAAAAAGTTGTTATATTATATTGAGTAATGAAATAAGCGAAAACAATCTATTGTTTTTTATCGATTTTGTCAATAAAGCTGAAAACTACAGTTGTTTTAAACGTATCAGCCCTTTAATATAAACACGAAAGGAAACATGAAAAGAAACATCTTTATTTAAATTTATGTCATATTATTAGTTTTTAAGTCATATTATAGTTACACTCAGGGAACTTCTGCTTTAAAAATATGTAGTTGTTTGGGTTGTTATACAGTTTCTTATTTTTAACGTAAATGTCATTAATTTGTAGAACAAACTCAATTTTTTACTAATCTTTTAGTTCATTTAAAAAAAACACACCACTTCAAATGATCGTTTTATGATTTTACATTCGTTTTTTACAATAGTTTTTTGTTATTCAAAAAAATAAAAAAAAATAAATGTTTGTTAATTTTTTACTAACATATGTGGTTTATTTTTACTACAATTGTTAGTGGTTTTTTTTTTGCAGTAAACGCAAATGACAAATATTAGTTGAATTTAATAAAATGTTAGTCGTTCCATTCTTCAAGTGGAATTTCATTTGTTTTTGACTACATTTTCTGTCATCTTTACCTGCATAATATCCTTAGTGTGAGTATAACAGTAAATGTCGATAGCTACAACCGAATAATGTGACGTATATGTGACTACCAAAATTCAGTTGGCGACAAAACCGGTAAGCACAACGAATCTGTTCTGTGTGTGTATGAAAAAGTCTGTGATTCTGTTTTGTACAAAAAGTCGTGAATTTCAGTCTTTAAAATAGTCTTATTAGAGTCACAGTATTATATCGTACTTCAAAGAATTTAAAATTTTTGTGTGAAAGTAGTTCTTTAAAAAGATTATTTTAACCCCAAAACTCCAAAAAAAAACAAGTTATGTGGCTCAAATATTCGACTGTTTTTGAATTTTTTTTAAATGTTCTAAAAATATACAAATATTTCTCACATTTTTCTGTTTTTCATGATTCTTTTTAGAAGTCTCATGCAGTAAAACTTGTTTAAGACGAACTCGGTTAAGATGAAGCATCGGTTATTACTAACTATTTTGAAAGTTCTAACATTTTGGTAACAACCAACTATAAAGAACATGTTTAATCCTTTCTCTACCGACTTTTTGTTTGTGGATATATTTTTATTTTGACTTCTGATTTTTGTTTGAGTCTCTTAAAAGAAAAGATTTACACATTTGGCCCACCCCCATCTTCCGACCAAAATATGTGTCCGAAAATCGTTTTTTTTTTTTTGAAAACTTGCAGCCCATTTTGACCACTAAAGCATTTGAACAACCAAAAATGATTTGGTGGGCTTTGTTATGGTCATTAGGTGACGTACGTACCAAATTTCGATATTCTAGCTTTGTTAATTTACGAGATACACCAAACGCCCTTTTTCGTAGATACAGGCTTATCAAAAAAATCTGGCTTTGTTAACAAATAGCGCTGATGAACTGTTTATGCATTTAATGAGTTTTTTTCCAACAACCAATATTCTAATAAATATATTTAATCAAAAATATAAATTTTTACTTTATTATCATATTTTTTATATTTTATTAAATTGTGAACACTGTAGTGTACAAGGATAGTCATAGGGTCAAGATGAACTTTCCGTTAAAAATTAATTTATATAATTTTCCATTTTTAGTACATAATTCTTAAAAATTTTCTAATTTTCTTAAATTTCCTTGAATTTAAACGAATTTTAATCCGTTCCCACCGAAATTATTTTCCAGATATATCCAAAATTCTTCATTTATGAAATCTAATGAAAGAATTGTATAATACATACACTCATAATCAAATACAAAATTAATGTCAAAACAACGAAAACCTTTGTAAATTTTACAAAATTTTGTTTATTTACGAAAGTTTTTGTTATTTTGACATATTTTTCGTGTTTATTTATACATGAATTATTATGAGTGTATATAAAAAAAGTTTTAAAATTTTTTAATATTTTGGTGGGCAATAACAAAAAAATTAAAACAAATTTAACTCCAGTTTTGGTCCCTCGGAATTCATCTTAATTGGGGTTTATTGCATTTGGTTTTTATAATGTTTTTTTAATTAAAACAATATAATTTTGTAACTTTTTTTTAATATATAAAAAACTGGTTTTGGCGGCCCGTGAAGCGTCAAGGGCTCCGTGAAGCAAAAGTTGGTGGGAACCGCTGTTGGAGTTATAATAAAAATTGTTTTTAATGAGCCTCTTTTGTTCCAACGCCACTAAGTGATAAAGATTTTGTAAATAAGAGTAAATATAATTATAGTTTAATAAAACGTAATTCATACTTTTCCAAAAATTATGCATACTTTGATGTAGACATTCAAACTTTGTTCAATTTTTGACAAAATAATTAATTTTTATAAAATGTACACGAAAGAAGTTGCTCCACACACCAAACACGAATTATAATTTTTTTTCGATTTATATTGTTTCTTTAATTACAACTAAAGGGTGGTTAAATTTCAAGGGCCGATGTTGATTTTGAATAAAACACAAACTATTTAGGAAATTATTGTAATTTTATTTTATTATGATATATTGGTATGTAACAAAATATCGGCCAAATGGGCCGCCGCGACCACGGCGGCACACCTCCATCCGATGGTCCAAATTTTCGATGACGCTGATGGCATAATGGAGGTTCTATGCCGTTAATGTGCCGAATTATCTCATCCTTTAGCTCTTGAATTGTTGCTGGCCCGATGATGCCGCCAGCCCATAAACCGCACCAAACAGTCACTCTTTGTGGGTGCATTGGTTTTTTTCGACAATCACTCTTGGATTCTCATTCGCCCAAATGCGGCAATTCTGTTTATTGACGAATCCACTGAGGTGAAAATGTTGCCTCATCACTGAAGATGATTTTCTTCGAAAATTGATCATCCACTGTTGCCATTTCTTGCCACCATTCTGCCATTCACGACGTTTGGAATGGTCAAGAGTCTTTAGTTCTTGAGCCATTGCACCTTGTAAGCGTGTAAATGCAAGTCTTTATGCATAATGTTCATCAACGACGAGCGTGAGAGGTGCAATTGTTGGGCACGACGACGACGAGTTGAGGTGGACAGCTCTTCAGCCACACTATCGCGAACAGCAGCAATATTTTCTGCAGTACGAGCTATACGAGCATGCACTGGTGTTCTCACATCTTCTACAGACCCGGTTTGCTCGAATTTTTCCACTATTTTTGCGATTGTACCCACATTTGGACGATCAAATTGACCAAAAAAATCACGAAGTGCACGATATGCATTTTGATTTGAACGCCCATTTTCATAATAAGTCTGGATAACTTTAACACGTTGTTGGATTGTGTATCTCTCCATGGTTCAAATTGAGTAAGTCTGAAATAGAGAAATGTCAAATAAAATTCGGAAAAAAACTTGGCGTTTAGGTGTGGTTCACATTCAACATCGGCCCCTACAATTTAACCACCCTTTATTATATTATACAATAACTATCGACATCTCAAGAATAGTAATTTGTAAGAATCTTCAAAATTAATTTACAAAAAAAACACTTTTTTGCATTTTTTATCATATTTGTGCGTCGTTTTTGATTCCTGGCTAAAGTGTGTTAATGATATCCGATGAAGTCAGAATTCCATATCTGAATAATTTTGAGTACCGAGTATATTAAAGGAATAAATGAAACAAAAAATTTAATTCCTGCGGGAAACGAAGGGTCGATTGATCCAAAGTGACAAATCTTGATATATGATTTGGGGGCACGTCACTAAACTGGTGAAACGAAAATTGTGGTGCACCAAAAAGTGTTAATTTTGGTTAAATGAAAAAATAACGTGGCTATAGTAATGCTGACAAAACATTCACTCGTTGCTACCAGATATATCAAGTAACTGGTGAAAAAGTAACATAACAACAAAGGATTCAGTCACTTGACTGCTACACAGCAGACATAACATTGAAGGAATTTTATCTGTACGGACTATGTGACAGTAGAAATGAAGACGTAACACTCAACTGAACACGGAACTGTGACCAGGGCTGCCAGATATGTCGATTTCTCGCCAACGTAGCGATCTTAGTTTTTTCTTGGGTATAGACAAAATATGCTAATTATAAAATTGATTTTTGTTGTGCCTTTTTTAAGTTTTTTTGAACAGGGGGTAAGACACACTGTTTTGCAGTGATTGGTTCCGGACGGGCTATTTAGCAACTCGTGCATAATATGACATACGCTGAATAAAAAGTGACAGGTTACTTGTTAATTATTTTATATTACCAATTAGACCAGTGCAGTAGTACGTCTCAAAACTATTTCAGTCAACTACCCCTCTTACAGAACACATTGCGCTTAATATATGACTACTTTTCCTTCCAAAATTGTTCTCCAGTTCTAAGATACGTACACCTACCACAGTCACCGTGATAATTTGTTTCCCACTGGTTGTGTTGCATAGCACATAAATCCTAAAATGGTCATATTTTTGACACTATCTATTCTATGGTGATAGGTTACCTTGGTCAAGTTATTCGATACGTCACACAGTGATCCACAGGTACAAATTCACCTCCTATGACAGGCCCATGTTAAAAGTACCGGTCACTTTCATATAACAGAACCAAAGCTAGGACAGTCCATACACCCAAAGTTCGAGTCACATGACCATACCAGTGACTGGACCATTTCCCGAAGGGATTTTTCAAAATTTTCGAATTTTGCGAAAAAAATACCCTTTTGATAAAAATTGGCTATTTTCGTTCGAATCCGGCACGGGTTATCGTTCTCCAAAAAAAAATCGATATCTTCCATTCGGAAACATTTACAATAAAACTGAGGATGTAATGAACGAAAATCGACAAATCGTTTTTCAAGGGTCATCGTAATCCATTGAAAATGTTTGAGTATGAGCATAACCATTTGTAAATATATTAGTACCTCACAAGGATATGCAGCAACGACTTAACGTTTTGCTTAAATATACAAAATAATAAGAAAACGAACAAAAATCCGTCAATAAATAAAATTTTCTCTAGAGGCTTTTCTTTTCGCTAATAACAAGCATTCAATATGACAGAAAGTAATACCAATCTATGGAAAAAAGGCAGCCAGAAGTCGTCAGTATGCTAAGCACGTACATCAATGAGATTCATTGGCAGTTTTGAACTTGTTAGAATGTTCGTTTATTTTGAAGTATGATACGCGTCTGAGTAGTAGAACGGGAAGAAGAGCATTGAATAGAAATGTGAAGTTTTTTGGGTAAGGGAAAACTAAATGATAAGCTGGGGAGTGATTATGTGGTGGTGGTAGGAGTTGGTAGTATGGTGATGGCAAAGGTTCGTTAATATTACAACGATTTATGGTAACAAATAATACTTAAGTGTTGGTATATCAATGAGTTTCAATGGAAGGCATTTTTTTTTTCATTTTTCTTTTTTTTTTTTACGTGTGTTTAACACAAAAAAATGTCATTTTGCGTGGTAATCGTTTTCATCGAATACAAAAAATCCGTAAATTATAAATGAACAAAAGTAAACCTTAATACCATTAAAAGTATTTAACAAAATGTACAATTGTTTTGTTTGTTCGTTTGTTTCTATTCTGTTTTTTCTAAAATTGTTTTGTTTTCTTAGAATTGAGATTATTTAGGATTTTTTTTGGCAATATAAGTTGTTCATTTACTTTTCATAGTATTGAAGGAGGAAGGATAGCTAAGGATAATTAACAAATTAATATACTGCGTTGCAAACCAAAACAAACAAATAGAAGAATTTAACCGGCATTAATATGTTTAACAAAAAAACAATTCATTTATTTTTTATTTTACTATTTAAAAAATAGTAACAAACTCAATCAGTGTTTCACAGATTCCAAAAATTTAAGAAAAAGTTTTAATAATGCGTGAGGCCTCCTTTGTTTCAATCAACTCGAAAATTCGATCAGACATACTATCTACCAGATTTATTCGAAGTTTTACTGCATCAATAACTTCTTCTTTTAGATAAAAAAAACGCTTTCATACACTCACAGGAAAAACTTCATCAAATTTATGAAATGGTTCATCAATTTTCAGCCAATGTAACGTTTCATAGTATTTATGAAATAATTAATCAAAAACAAAACCAATTTCAACATATTTCAACTTTTTCACTATCATATATGAAGATATTTTGTATTAGTACACTCAGGAACTTCTGATTTAAAAATATGTAGTTGTTTGTGTTGTAATACAGTTTCTTTATTTTTAATGTAAATGTCAGTCATTTGTATAACAATTTAATTTTTTTAATAACCTTGTAGTTCATTTTAAAAAAACGAACCACATCAAATGACTGTTTTTATGATTTTACATTAATTTTTTACAGTAGTTTTTGTTATTTAAAAAAATAAAAAAAATAAATGTTGGTTTATTTTTTACTAACATGTAGTTCATTTTGATTACAACTGTTAATAATTTTTTGAACATTAAAAAGCAATAACAATGTTAGTAGAATTTACTGAAATGTAAGTCGTCCTTTCTTTAAGTGAAATTTCATTTGTTATTGACTACATTTGCTGTAGTCTTTACCTACATAGTATTCTAAGTGTAAGGATTTCATTATTTTTGTGTAGAAAAAATTCCTAGTGACCATGATATGGTCAATTAATTCAAGTTGTTTATGAAATGGTTCATAAATATTGATGATATCGCTACATTGGACGAAAATTTATGAAACTTATTTCTTTTTTTCTCTGGATTTATTGAAGGTGTTTCTGCGTAAGCTCGACGGGTTACTACGCAACAAATATTTTCAATGTGGTTTTGATCCGGAGAACATGCGGGCTATTCCAACTCTCTAATATTTTTGATGATAGCCATTCCGTCGGCTGCCGACGTATATGTACTGAGACATTGTCTTGTAGAAAAATTATAAATAAATTGTAAATGGCACCAATTTCTCTTCCAATACTGTAATGTACTCAAAAGAATTCATTCTGGTTCTTGAAAATGTCAAATCAACCATACTGTCGAAACAAAAGCGCTCCAAATCAATAAGGATCCGCCTCCGAAATTTATTTTTGAGAAATGTTGTGGTTCCGTACGTACCCAGCAAAAAATCTTCGAAATAGGGAATCGGGTTGGGATTAGGTATTTTTACCTTACCAATTGGATTATTTTTGCCTTACCAATTGGATTATTAACTCGATTCTTTTAACAAGGTTGAGACTAAAAACAATCGATTCCTTGGAATGGCCATGGTAACCAGTTACTTTCAATTTATAACGAGCTTTCAACCTCCGTATATTTACAAAAATAAAGCAAATCAAACATATTAGCTAAGTTGATACTAGTATTTCGATCTGGCTAAAATTTATCAGAACCGGCGTTTTAGCTAGAAAATCCAGAATTGGCAGAGCTTTAACAAAAAACCTATTAATCATCAATTTTACTCCATTTTTGTCTTTTAAGTAATCAAACATGTGGCTAGGGTCTTTTCCAAACAAGCATAATGGCGTTACTAAACTTTCAAGAGTCTGGCTTAAGTAATATTTTTTTACAGATTTTTTAGCTTTTTGCTGTTATATACATCGAGATTATTCTCATGTTACTTTTAATTTATAACCTCCGCATATTTACAACAATAGCAAATCAAACATAAGGAGATTTTTTATTAGTGAGGATTTCATTATTTTTATATAAAATATGTTCGCAGAGACCATGATATGGTCATTATAATTCTTGTTGTTTATGAAATTTGTCATAAATATGGTAACATTGTTACATTGGACACAAAATTTATGAAACTTATTCCTGGGTTTCTCTGGCTGTACATTACTTTTAATACCAGCAACCAACAATTTATCGGAGAATTTGCCGCTTGAATAAAATACTTGCCGTTTAAAATCGAAATTAGTTTCGCCTCCCAAAAACCTTCACTCTGTTTAAAATACTAGCAGTATTTCATTTTGAATTGTCATGTTTGGGATCATAATTACATAAATACATACAAAATTCTCACATATTTGTTTTATTAACCAATTAAAAATAATATAAATGTTTCTATAGTTTTGGTAACTCTAATAAAGTACACTCAAAAAATAAGTTAGTAGAATAGTTAGTAAAACGTCTTGTAAATCAGGTATACTATTTTTTAGCAAAACTTTTGCTAAAATCGTGTTTACAGCTAAAATTTTTGTTATACTTATTCAGCACTTAACTGTTTTATACAATGCTTTACTAAATACTAATGTTTTACTAATTAATTTTGCTAAAAAAAAATTGTGCTGATAAGCACATTAATAGTGTGGACGACAACCAGATTGAAAGATATACGCAGAATGAAGTAGATGTCGCGCCATGTCAATGTAGTAGAGAAGAGGAAAATGATACTAAAAAGTACAACTCTAATACACATATAAAAAAATAAACCATGGAAGTTTTTGTATCTCTTTTTCATACATAAACAAAATTGAGGATTAAACACAACTTAAATTTTGCGTTGTCACCGGCTTGTGAATAATTCTCTATTAATTAAATAAAAGACAAAATAAAATATTTATTTATTTAAACTAAATGTTTTAGATTAATAATAGTGTGGTCAAATTGCAAACAACATATACAGAAATGTAGACAGAGTAAAGCGAAAGACAAAGACACACATCTTAGGTAGATTTTTATGTTCCTTTTTCTTATTGCAAATAGGGTTATTTTTTTCGTTTCGTTTGTTTTTGTTATTTTTTCGTTTCGTTCTATAATTATCTTCGGCAGTTGCGTCCTTTAAACGATAGCATCATTTAGACAACCGTTGATGTAAGTAATTGAAAGAAAATTTTTGTTATGTTATATATATTTATTTCTATATATTTTCAGATATTAAATTAATTCATGTCGTCAATGTGGGAATATGAAAATTTTTATATTTCGTAATTATTGTAAATTATTTTTAAAAGAATCACAAAAATATGTTTTATGATTTCAGCAAATATATTAACTAAATTAAATTTTTTTTACAATTTTTTGCGTTTTTTTCAGTCTACTAAAATTCAGCAAAAAATTTATTAATTTTTACCAACGCTTTTTTATTTGTATCTACTAAGTGTTAGCAAAACGTTTGCTGAATCTACTTATTTTGCTGACATTAGCATTTTTTTGCAAGCATCCTCCTGACTAAATTTTGCTGACTCAGCAAAATTTTTTGCTGACTTTACAAACTTTTTTTTGAGTGTATTGATATTTGCAACCGAATTTCTGTTCTACCTTCAATATATTTTTAGACACATACTCGTATATTTAAATTTGAAACAAAAAAATATTCATGGTAGAAATTTGAAAAAACAAATTTAAATTGTGGTAAAGTAACTGGCTGATAAACGGCATGTTGCCGGTTTGAGCTCAGTTCGCGGAGTAAGAGATTTGTTTTTTTTAATAAAATTAGTTTTGTGAAACGCATGTGAGTCTATTTATAGAATATTACAATCCAAAAACATAAAATATTCAATTGTTACAATAAAAATTGAAATTTGTAATTAAATGTCGGTTGTTTCAGTAGTGTTAAAGTTTAATATAATGATTGTACGTAGAAGTACAAAAACTCGGTGGGCAAAAACTTCGGTTGCATCAACAACACTGTTTCTGTGAGCACTTACATACGATTAAATTAGACATTTTCTTCGAAAGCTCAAAATATTAGCCGAAAATTCTAACAGCTTAACCGTTTTTAAAAAAGTAATGAGATCTGTAATGTATATGGGGGTTCACAACTTTTTCCCGCTATTGCATCAAGCTTCGAAATAATAGTGTAATGCGAGGCACCCTAAATTAAAACTAGTAGAAAATGTTATTATACTTAGCTTAACTGGATTTGAAAAATCAAAATTTTATTCCGTGCAATTTGAATATTTTTTTTTTTTTTTTAATTTTTAATAAACAGCGATTTTTTGAATTAAAACTAACTGTAAGTAAATATTGAAGTTGTAAAAGGTTTAAAATTTTATTATTTTTTTTTAATTTTTAATGTTTTTCGTAGAAAAAAAAAATTGCAATAACTTAATGAATTATCATCCAAGAAAATAAGACATTAATCTTGAGAAATCCAATTATGTGTATAAGCTATCCTTCACCGATTCACAGAAAAACTTTTTCCTCAAGAAAACAACGAAAGCAAAATAAATGTTATTAACTAAATCTTAATATTGTATAACAAATAGAAACGAAAGTTAATCTTTTAAGTTTCATCAAGGAATGTTGATTTCAATCATTACATGTTGTTTCGTCTTCGAGTTGAGGGTCAACAATGTCGCAATTCAATTAGTTGGCAGTTTTAATTGACAATTTATGTGATGCCCTTATAATTAATTAACAATGAACAGCGGGGAATTACAAAAAAAAATTGGAAATAATTCAGCCATTTCTTTGCGGGTAGTTCGATTGCAATAAATTTAGGACAGTGATATGTTAGGGAGATTAAGTTTTCGGAGCTGCGCTATAGGCCCCTAAGTGAGGCACCTAGTGTATAAGAAATTGTTAAAGCTAACCAATGTTATAAATGTGATCCAATTTTCAAGATTGTAACATATTTTTTTTTTATTTTTTTTTTATTCTATTTATTAATAATCTATAATTACAAATTATATCTTATTACCCTAACCGAGCATTACCTACAATGGCTTTCGGCTCGTTGTAGCGAAAACAGAGCAATGCCTCTGGTGGGAATCGAACCCACGACCCCCGCACTGATAAGCTAGCACGCTACCAACTAGCCTACCGGGGCGCATATGTAACAGATTATTATTCTACATACCAGCAAATATGACAAAAAACGTGAGATCTCATATACTTTCTGTGTTGTCAATTTTCAATACCTAAAAAAGATATATTTATAATTTGAAATTTTTGATATTATGTTTGGGACATGCAAATATGCATATAGATGGTAGACGGTTTTCACTTTTTCCAAACATATATACGTTTACAGGCAAACATATTTATTTTTGCAAGGCAACATGTTATATTAGAAACATGGGAAACGAAAATGTTTTCCAAAAAAATAATGCTAGTAGCATTTATATTTCCAGCAGGGCGTTTTTTTCAGCGTGTAGCCTTAGCCGAATTTTTTGCAAAGTCTTAATGCACTAAAGAAAATCTGAATGCAAAATCTTGATTGGTTAAAAAAATGGTACCTGTTGAAAGTTGAAAATTGTCGTTATTTTGTCAATAAGCTACCAACATTATTTTGCCTCAGGAATTTAGTTTATTTAAAAGCATACAAAGTATTTATACTTGTCGGAATATAACTTAACATTGATGAGATCAATGTAAAAACTGTCACTAATTTTTTAATTATTCTCGCCCGGGCAAATTTTTTTTTAAAATATTAAAGCTAAACAATAATTCTCTGAGTACATGCCTTGGAATGGAAAAATAAGCCAGATATATACATCGCACTTGATCAACAAGAGGGTATTAACTCAAAATTTTTAAAATATCACTTTTTTCAAGAAATCAACTAACAACATCAATATCTATCTATTGTAAAAATTTCAACGTATTCCGATTACTCTTTCATCTCGAAAACCACTTTTGAGACCATTTTCATGATAATGTAGTGATTACCTTTATTTCAAAAAAAAGATATATTTTCGAGTTAATACAAAAGTTCAAATAGAAATGAATCGTATATTTTCATAAAAAATGTATATTTTGATTTTAGCCTTATTTATGTTAAAATTAAACTGTTTTATTTATATTTGGTTGTATTTTGAGTTGATACTGTTTTGTTGATAAAATTGTTTTATTCTATAAATTTAAATCGATAAAATTTCAAAAAAATTGTATTAACTCAAAAATTGATTTTTTTTTGCAATGAGTGGAAAATTTAAAACAAAAACAATGTATATATATTTTCAAATGGAATTTGCTTATTATGATATGTTTGAATTTTTAAATTCTGTTAAAATGTGGCCATTAACAGTTTTTTGACTCTACTGAAAATTTTAAAATTTTGAGTTAATACCCTCTTGTTGATCAAGTGCGATTATATATATTAAAGTCTTAAAAGATCTAGCAATAGTCCCGCTTCATCCCTTATAAACGTGGATACAGCAGCCGAAATTAAAAAAACCCAGTTTTGGAAATTTTTGAAACATGTTTGGGAATTGTCGGATAGTTTAAAAAATTTTTTTTTACCACAAAAACTAAGAAAAAATTAAATTTTGAAATTTGCTTAACACAATCCCGCAATTCCAAAAAAATTAAGCAAATTTGCAATAATGGTATTTTTTAAATTTGATTAATTTTGATCAGATTAAGGGCGAGGATTAAACTGCATTTCTACAAATAATTGTGAGGACATAATTGTATTTGCACATGTTATTTATTTTTCAATCGCAGTTATTGACTTTTATCACTATGCTAAATTTTATTGCAATTAAACTACAAAGTAAGAAATGGCCGAATTATTTCCATTTTTTTTTTTTTTTTGTAAATCCCCCACTGTGCAATGTTTCAAACGGCATTAACCAAAACAACAAAAATGCCAACAAATGAAAGAAAAAACAAAATCAGGTAGAAAACTAAGAAAGACTTTATAACAAAGTAAAAATCTCATTTCATCTTAACTTGATGAATTTACTAGGAAAATTTTCCAAATAAACTTGAATAACATTATTTGAAAAGTTTTAATTAATAAAATTTCTTTATTTTCTTACTTCTATTTTGTATCTAATTTCTATATAGAATGGCAGAAAATTCACGAAATTCAAAATTATCTTCAAAAGACGATGAATGTACATTTTCATGGAAAATGTTTACGGGTTGGGATTTTATGATTGGTAAGTTTTTAAGTATCTTAAGATTTTGAGGAAGTAAATGAAAACTTTTATATGACTGCCAACACTGTCTACTGTATCTCTATAATGGCAGGTCATGCGGAAACTGCACATAATAGGATTGCATCCGTAGTAGTTGGCTTCAAAAAGCTTTACTAGAAGAAGCTGAAAAGAAAAAGGATAAACGCAAGTATGTTATATTCTTTTTTAGTGTGGCATCGTACAGATTGGTTAATAAATGAAATTTCTGGTTTTCTTTCCTTCTTTTTTTTCATTGTTCGTTTTAATGGTGCATTGTTGCCTGGTGATTTCAGTTGGCGCATTATTTTACAACGTATTTTAGTGAATATTTTAGTAATGACATTGTTGGCTGCTTCCGGTTATACTGTAGTAGCATTGGTTAATATGTAAGTTAATGTGCCAGTGAACAAAATGTTTATTAAGCTTATTAAGAGGCTATCTGAAAATAAAACTCTGTCCGTAAATAGCTATGTTAGTTTTATAGTAGTTTTAAATGGTAGTCCTAAGTGTTGACAGCTAACAAATGAGTTTGTTTTTACGTGGAAAGTGCGCGTAAATATATATTACATACTTTTAGGCTTCAAAAAGAGTTTAAGTGGGCGAGAAATATCAAAATTTTCAGAAACTACTGAAACTTTCTTCACAAAGTGAACGAAACAATTCTAAAAATTAATGAAAAGCTTGATACTTTATATGAAACTGGTTTAATGAAATTCTTCTTGATTGAGTGAATGAAACTCTTAATAAATAAAATTATTTTTTATAAATTGTATGAAATCTGGTATTGGTTAAATGAAAAGTTTCTTTGCAAAAATTCTTTAATATAATGCAGGGAATTATCTCAGAGTTGTTATTATTTTTACACTTTACATCTTTATAACGTTTGTCACAAGTGTTACCAAAAACCCGACTTTTTTAGAAACCGGTTCTACTGTAAACCGATCGTAAAAAAAACAATTAACCGAAATTAAATAAACCAGAATTTTCTCAGAAGATATATCCAAACAGAATAGGGAATGCATATTTGTATTTCCCTTCTCGGTATTCCTGAGAAACTTATCCTATATTAATCTAGACTGCATCATATTGGTTTGTGAAAGTTCACAAATACTAGTCTGGAGCCACTTAAAGCCTGCTCTCCTTTCCCTTCACTCCAAAGTGTTAATGTACACATATCAACCTAAAACGTCCCTGCTAGAGAAAACGTTTATTTCCTACTTGTAGTTTAAGTCTGTCTTCGTTTTCACCGATTCCACTGACAGTGCCTATAGTTGTCAGAGTAGTAGTCCTCAGAATAATCAGTAGAAGTCGAATGCACTCCGTAATAAGAACTTCCTTCGCCTAAAAGATGGTTCTATGGTCTGGCAGTCAGCACAACACCCCTATATTCAGGTGACGGCATAAAAACCTAAACAAGTTCTCCCGAAAGCTTCGAGTTATCCGCGTAGAAATTAGTTCCATTGGTTCCATCCCTTCACATCTCTCTATCTGGAAAATAAAACTCACCGTTCAGCCAGTCCATCTCTAAAATGTGATTGCCGACATATTGCCGAGGACCCTGTGAGTCTGGGTATAACGGGCTCAAAAGTCCGCTTCCCAAGTTATATCAGTCTGTTAGTCGAATATCTCACACTAAGTCCTATTATACTTATATAAAGTATTATCTCTAGTGCACTTAAGGATGTCAATTTAAACGCGCCACTAAATCTTCGTTCTGCAGTCACCCAATAAAATATTTTTATTTTGTATTGCATGCCACCACATAATAGCGACATATGTCATAATCGGTCTGACCAAATGAAATTAGATAGAAAGAATATTAATCCCACTCACTGCCAAAATGTAGAATCTTAGGGTATCCCAATTTCTGTCAACGATAAGAATAGAATCTGGCGTCTTTAATACGCAAAGTTAGCGGCAGCAACAAAGGCTACTTTAGAGTGATGAAGGTTTCTTTGCTGAATCTGCATCATAGTTGGTTTCCTCCTCATCCTCACCACCATATTATCTACCTTTTTCTCTGTGCAATCATGAAGGTATTATTCTACTATAGCTACGGAGCCGAACTGCATACTAATATTTGTCAGCAGCTCGGTGTCTGAAAAGATGTAACCATCTATTTCTTCGGAACATTTGGCCATCGGAGAGTTATATTGATTTGAATAACAACTTTGAAGAGCATTTTAATATATCCGACGTCAATATAGAGATCGGTAAAGACGTTTCAGACTTTAAATCATATACCTTTTGCATCAACATGGAATTCGATTATCTGCCTCTAAGGCATGTAAGTGACTGCATGGTATTATCTAGTTTTAGTGCCCGCAGCTGTTAAGGTAACCACAATGAAGGCTGCTATTTTAGATTTTGTAATCATCTGAGGTCTTGAGAACATATTTGTTTTAATAGAAAAGTGTGGCTTCACAAGCCACTGCTTCTGAAGACCTGCTGACATCAATGTGCGTGTTTTAATTCGGAAGTGCGCTATCCCACGTCGCTATGCTTTTAATTACATTGATATGGAAATGGGTTATAACCAGATCACAATCCTTCTGAGGTTTCTGATCAGCTGTTTCCATGTCTATGTAAACAAGAACCTTTAGGAATCTAGTTCAGTTATCCGCAACTACAAGATAAGAC
>CM037853.1:159294131-159337695 GCA_021234595.1 Delia radicum | reverse complement strand
TAATACGATTGAACAAATCGTTATCCTTCACTACAATCCATATAAATGAAAACATACGAAAACTCTGATATCGGTATATTTTGTTTTACATTTTCTACCAAAATATATATTTTTTTTAAATCCCAAGTTTCATGCACTAAATGGTTAAAAGAATGTGTAAGAAAGCTTTTTTAATTGTTCATAATCAACAAAGGAAGAAGATCCGCTGCCTATTTGTCTACAGAACGGTCAAGTCTTTAATTTTCGGGTGTTTTTAGCCATATATCAAAATTTCGTGGTATGAGGGGCTGTCCACTCATTGTAGATTTTTAATAAGATCGGCAAACTTCGGCAGACAGATTAACTTTGTATCACTTTAGCTAAAACAAATTTCGTGTTGATCCGTTTTGTTCAGTAATACTTGTATCTTAGAGAACTTTTTTTTTAAATTTAGCGAAAAAAGTTGTTTCTTTAACTGGATACCACAAAAAAACTTTCCAAGTTCTCGAAACATATTTGCGGGATATAGAAAGAGGAGAAACTAAGTTTTTAAACAAAAAAATAAATATTTAAGAAACGTTTCCATTAAAAATAATACGATGGTCAATTTTAACTGTGTGTTATATTGTTATTTTTTATTTCATTCAAAAACATTCAAGTTCAAATGCCGTTATTTTGTTACTGTACAAAACCCCAACGCTTTTTCTTTTGAGTGTATTTTAAAAATGAAGACTCGTAAACATGCTTTGTAAACGCCAGACGTTAGAGCGCCAACTATTTAAATAACGTGCTTTGGTTTATTTAAATATGTTTGATTTGCTTTATTACTGTGAATATACGGAGGTTTGAAAGCTCGTTATAAATTAAAAGTAACATGAAAATAATCTCGATGTATATATAAAAATAAAAAACTAATAAAACTGTACAAAATATTACTTAAGCCAGAGTAAAAACTAAAATTTTGGAAATAAATAGAACATTTTGATCTTAAAAGTTTAGTAACGTCATGATGCTTGTTTGGAAAAGACCCTAACCACGTGTTGATTACTAAGAAGACAATATTGAAACAAAATTAATGATTAATAGGTTTTTTCGTTAAAGCTCTGAGTATTCTGGAGGCACTAGCTTTTCTAAAACTTCGGGTTCTGACGAGATCTTAGCCAGATTGAAATACTAGTATCAACCTAGCTAATATGTTTGATTTGCTTTATTTTTGTAAATATACGGAGGTTGAAAGCTCATAACAAATTAAAAATAAATCCCGTTAGTTTTAAATATTTGAGGAAATAAATAATTTCGCTATCTCAGATACTGACGCCACAAAACATACTGATCTAATTAATATAACAAATATTATATTTTTTTTGCAAAAATCCTAATTTTTTCCTTAAATAAATGATCTTCTAAAATAATAAAAATAATAAATGATCTTCTAAAATCGGAATTCTGAGAAAAGAAATAGACCTATGCTGCATTGAGGTTATCATTATGCATATGTCCATTAGAGCGACTCACCCTGTATGGAGAAAAAAACGTGATTTTAATATGATATGATTGAGATCCCGTGAGCTGGGCTATTTTCAAAAATGTCGTTTTCTTAGTTTTTCAGAGTATTTTGTACTTTAGCTTATGACAACGTTTGCAATATTAGCAGACTTGGGCGACGTCAATTACATTTCATAATTATTCACTTGTGAAATTTTTCTATATCATTAATATTTTCCTGGAAAATTTTCAATTTTGTCAATAACAGACATGGGACATAATACCAATATCTGTGTATTTAATATTACTTTTTTATGTTGAATCACATGTAATTGGGTGTAGTTGAGTAATTGCCCTATAATTAAATAAAAATGTTGTAACTAATCCCCATGTTTGGTATTACAAATTTTCCATGGAAGCGATTAAGCTAACAAGTGTGAGCGTAGGTGTGATATTATTAAAGATATAGAAAAATTTCACAAGTGAACGATTGTGAAATAATATTAGTATTTTATGAAAGGTTTTTTAAGACACGTCCAACGGTATATAAAACATGCTAAAGCAGGACCAGATATATCCTTTTTTCAGCTATATTCCGTTTAAAAATAAAGACTTAATATTTTTTTTGCACGGAGATTTTTGTGATATAAATATCAAATTTTTAATTATTTAGTTGATTTAAGTAAACACAATACATGTTTTACAGACTTGGGCGACGTCAATCACATTTCACAATCAAATTTTTCTATATCATTAAAAATTTCAGACATAAGCTCTCACTTGTGAGCTTGAACGCTTCCTTGAAAAATTCTAAATTTCATCAGTACCAGACATGGGACATATTTCCAATGTTAATATATTTAATTACTGGCCAATTACTTTTTTATTTCTAATTACATGTAATTGGGTGTACTTGCCCAGTAATTAAATACTCAGATGTCGTTACTAATCCCCATGTTTGGTATTAAACATTTTACATATTTTCAAATTAAGCGTTTAAGCTTACAAGCGTGAACGTATGTCTGAAATTATTAATGATATAGAAAAATTTCAGACGAGTATGATTGTGAAATGTAATTGAAGTCGCCCAAGTCTGATTTTTCAGTTTCTTTCGAAATTCGCAATTATGTTTTAATCGGTTCAATTTGGGTATTCAAATTTTTCTTTAGTGAAGTGCATCATCTACGAGTGAAAATAATAAGTTTCACAAACTAAATTTCCATTTTCCATGGTTGTCTAAACCAAATTAAAAAAAAATAAATTATTAATCCAGGCTACAAGACGACTAAGTTTCTAGTTGATATAAGGATGAAAATTCGGCTTAAAGGAAAAAATTCTACCACGCGCCTTTTTTTGGCGGCATAATTTTTTTTGTGAATTATAAATTTTACAAAATTTAATGATTTAAAAATGCAAAAATTTAAGCTCAATTGTATATGAAAATAAAAACTGCATATATGTTTTAATTCGCGAAAAAATTTATGCAGCGACAAAGAAGCGTATTTAATTAAAAATTGTTCTCAACATTTGGTCCAGAGCACCGAGGAAAATACGCTAAATTTTGTAAAATTCTAATATATTTCCATACATAGATGATGTAATTGCCCAAAGAAAAATTTTTGATATCCAAATTGATATGATTAAAACATATTTTTCCCACCATATTGCATTTTTTGTAAAACGCGAACTAGTGGTAATTTCAATAAAACTTTAAACCCATATTTAGTTAAATCGAATAATTATTAAAATATCCCTGCGGGAAATGAAGGGTCGATTGATCCAAACTGACGATTTTGTGATATATGATTGGGTGGCACGTCACGGAACTGGTGAAACCGAAATTGTGGTGTACCAAAAAGTGTTAATTTGTGTGAAATGACCAATCACATGACTATAGTAATGGTGACAAAACATTGACAAGTTGGTATCAGGTATATCATGTAACTGGAGAAAAAGTAACATAACATCATAGTGTATATAACATAGTGGATATAACACTGAAATAAACTTATTTTAAAATTGATTTTTGTTGTGCCTTTTTGAAGGTTTTGTGAACACTGGGGAAGTTTAGTGACTGGTTCCGGACGGACAATTTAGCAACTCGTATATAATATGACGCACGGTGAATAAAAAGTAAAAGGTTATTTGCTAATTACTTTTCGCATACCCGGCGACATGTACTCCCTAGACCAGTGCAGAGGTACTTCACAAATCTAATCCATTCAAACTGCCTCAGTAACAGCACACATTGCGCGTAATATGTGACTAGTTTTCCATCAAAAACTGTTCTCCAGTTCTACGACACGTCCACCTACACCAGTCACTTGATAATTATTTTCCCACTGGTCCTGTTGCATGTCACATAAATCGTAAAATTATCCTACTTCAACACTGCCTACTTCTAACTTGTCCTGTAGTTTATTAATTTCAGTCGGTACGGTGGTAGGTAACCTTCGTCAAGTTATTTAAAGGTAGCAAATGCCACCTCCTATGACAATGCCACCTCATATAACAGAACCGAAACTAGGACAGGTTCATGCACACAAGGCTCTAGTCACGTGACCATACCAGTGACTGGTTTATTTTCCGCAGGGATAACAATTTTTCATTTAAATTTTTCAAAAAACCTAAAAAATATTGTATTTAACAGATTATCCCTAAAAACAAATATTGTATACGCTGTCTTTAGTTAAAGTACAAAATTCTTTGAATAACTAAAAAGATCTTTTTTTGAAAACGATCTAGTTCAGGGGATCTCAATGCTAGACACAAAATATTTGGGGAATCAACATAAAACAGACCAAAGAGGGAAAGAAAACTGTTTTCCTGAGTTGGTCTAATGTCCTTATTAACTACCCTGTTAAAAATCAACACATATGGATCCATGCATGAGCACACGTGCTTCATAAATGTCCACATGCACGCAGTAAAAAACTGGTGGAATATTATCGAAGTGTTTAGTAATTATACAACTAAACAACTCAAATAAAGATTTCATACATTTCTCTAATGTTATGTGTTTTTTTTTGTAATCAAATCCGAAAGCTCTTAAAAAATCACCCTTTATCTCGCTTTGGCATTCGGCTTTAAACTGTAATACACCTCATGTGTTCGGAACACCTTCAATTATACATGAAGTGAGTGCCAAATATTACTAAAATTAATCTCAGTCATTTCCCAAAATATTTATTTAATTTCGGTTAAATAGCATTAATCCATCTACTATTTATAAACTGGATGCTAGTACATAACAGACTCCTAGAAAATTTATTTCCAACACAAAAAATTACTTTGCTTTTACCGGATTAAGCTCATTTCCTGTCTATAAACATGGTACTTGTAGACACAAAAAACGTGAAGAATTATATTTTTGTTCATATTACCCACAAAATATTTTAGGCAACACAAATGGTCATGACACGGAAAGAAAATAATAAACCTAATATGACGTTAAACAGTAGATATATTAGAACATATTTTATGTTCAATAGGGGAGAAGGGGGGACGCTTACAAATTGATGTGAAAAGAAGGGACCAATAATAAACATACGACAAACGTTCGAACATAACAAAATTTGTGTAAATTTATAAGAAAATAAGTAGCTTTCTGGAATACATTCATCCATATTAGGGTGTCCCTTAAAAAAGATTTGTCATTACACCTCCCAGTTTTATTGCAAATGGTTCCAAATGCAAGAAATAAATTATTATTATTAATTTTTTTTTTTTTGAAAACTTAACCCTAGCCGAATTTGTGCCGAAAATGGCCCATATGTTAAAAATTAAAAATTCGAAATTAAAACAAAAAAATTAATTTGTGATTACATTTATTCATTTATTATAGGCGAAACTAGACACACTTGATCCCCAAAAAGGAGAAGACATCTCCTAAACTGTTCAATATTTTTTCTTGGTGTAAATTTTAAAGGTTTTTTAAAGGTTTCAGAATATCTAATTCAGAATATCTAATAGTACACTTGATCCCTGTGTATTAGACACGTGTTCCCGGGGATAAAGTGTTTTCACAACTTTCACCCAGGAATAAAATCCATAAAGTAAACAAAACACTTTGAAATTAAACAAAATATTGTTTAATATGTCCAAAACTTTTGGCACGGAATCTTCAAATATTGTGTTATTATATTTTACATCACGTTTATTAAAATTCAAAAAATTACAAAAATTCACGTTTATTAAATTCAAAAATTTTTGTAAATTGAAATATGTAAGTGTGGGGTCTCTTGGGGCCTCTGGTCCACATGGGTTAATGATGTCCAAAATTTTTTATTTTCAAACTTAAATCATGAAAATTACCAAAAAACACAATTTCCTCGAAATTTGCAATTATTAAATCGTTTGCCCTACCCAAGTGTGCCAGGGGATATTTTTAAAATTTTTTATTTTCGATCTCTAACATGTTTCAAATAAGTCACTGGAGTACAAATTTCAATTTTTGCGATTTTGTTGAAGAAATTTTTTTAAAACTTGAAATTGGAGATTTGAAAAACACCCCAAAAATTTTGTCCGTTTTTTACATCACATTAGGACAGGTTAACGCCATCCAAAACTTCTTTTACATCTCACAAATTTGAGTCTTTTAAGTAAAAAAAATATATTTTAGTAATCAATAATAAAATAATCAATATCAAAAATGTTTAAAATGTGTGCTCGAATTTCTCGGTCAAGTATTAATTGCCACCTTAGTGGTCTGGGGCATTATTTATTACTGGGCTAGTTTTTAACCGATTTTGTGTTTTATAGCTTTTTGAAAACATAATTGTATCTTCATTTCGATTAATTTACCTTCTTGAGTAAAAACTTTACGACATTTAAAAAATTGGACAAAAACTAAAAAAGTGACTTTTTCGCCTTGTATTCCGGTTTCTAAACTTTAGGGCTGTTTCGGGTCGGGAAGGCATATTCCGATTGAGCTAAAACTTTTACAATAACATTTTTACACTAAATGACACAATCCTAGACCTGAGCACCTTCAAATATCAAAAAAAGAGTTCCAAGGGATCAAGTGTGTCTAGTTTCCCCTACTCAATCTTATTCAGATATGGAATTCTGACTTCATCCGCTACCATTAAAAAACTTTAGCCTGGAATCTAAAATTGCCCTCGAATTTGATAAAAATTCAAAAACGTGTTTTTTTTTTAATTAATTTTAAAGATTCTTTAAAATGCCTTATTTGGAGATGTCGAATTGCTACAATAGTTGTTAGTTTATAAATAAAAATAAATTGGAAAAATTATTATTCTTGTTTGTGTGTGGAGCATAGGGTTGCCAGACGGCCTGGATTTTGCTTGATTTACAAGAGTTTTAAGTACTTGTCGAGAATCAAACAAAAAATATGTTTTGTCAAGATTTTTAAAGCACAATCAAATACGCCTTAATTTTTTTTTTTTTTCATTTTTTCAAAGTTTTCCTTAAAAACCGGTTTTGTAAAAAGCAAAAAATCGTGCTTTTTGCAGGCCAATTATTCAATTTATTTTAGAAACTACACACATAAAACTTTTTTTACGAGTTTTAATTACATTGTTTTACTAAACTGATGAAGTTTTCTTCACAATGTAAATGAAAAATTTCTTAAACTTCATGAAAAATAGTGTTAGTGAAACTTTTTCATTAGTCGTATGAAATTTTTAATAAAAAAAAATTTGTTTTCATTACATTTTATAAAAAACTGCATTAATTAATGAAAAGTTCCAATGGACGAGTACCAGTGACATTTCATAGATCTAAAGCAAATATTCATTAATATCATGCAGAGAATTCTCTCAGTGTACGTAAACGAAAAATGGGATCGTTGTTAAACATATAACATATATATCATTAGGGCAAGGAATTTCATGCAAATGCATGTTTGCAGTCAGTAGCCCAAAATCGATTTTAACCAAATACTTTTCCGAACCAAGAAATTTGTAACAAAATGGCGTCGGGTTGTTATTGCATATTTTTACATATTTTTGTACAACTGCATATTTTGCTATAAATGCATAACCATATAAGTAACCAGTTACTTTACCCCCTACTAGGTAATGAGTCCACCCATTACTTTTAAACTCATCACCTATAAAATTCATCAATGAAGTAAGGTGTATTGTAATACGTGGAGCCATATACCGATACATTGCTTTACCCATTACATATTTGGTAATGTGTAGTTTTTCTAGGCTACACAATTTTCTTTTAAATAAATTTTTTTTTTTCATTTATTTTTAAATATTAAAATATTACCCGAAAATCCGTAAAAAAATGATTTTGTCTTGCTTTCACGATCAAAAATAAAATACAAAATTAAAAAAAAAGCTGTGCGCCCCGGTAGGCTAGTTGGTAGCGTGCTGGCTTATCAGTGCGGGGGTCGTGGGTTCGATTCCCACCAGAGGCACTGGTCTGTTTTCGCTACAACGCGCCGAAGGCCATAGTAGCTAGTGCTCGGTTAGGGTAATAGTATATAATTTGTAATTATATCATTATTAATTAATAAAAAAAAAAAAAAAAACTAAAAAAAAAAAAAAAGCTCCCAAATAAGTAAACATTATCAAAAACTAACTTCGAAATTGTTAAAACAACAGTGTTTCTTCTGTTTCACTATCATTAACTTTTGGGTTCAAATAAGAATGTTTGTTAAAAGAAAATTTAAATGAAATTAACAACTGGTGCAGAAAAACGGTATTTATGTGTAGTTTGTTTTTAAATGTAGGTTGCATTCTAAATGTTAAATGGTGAGATAAGTTTAAAAAAATATTTCTTTGAATGTATATTTCTTTAAAAACTAAGTTTACTGATTACTTTTTAAATAAACTACATTCTGTTGCTGTTAAATATCGTGAGTGTGCTTAAGAGCATATTTTCCTTTAAAAAATTTCCGAAAATTAATATCAAATGAATTTATTTTTGAAAATGAATATTTAATGAAACTATGTTTTTATGCAGACAAAATTTGTAGATTCAGCAAAAGTTTTGCTAACACTTAGTCGATTAGAAATAAAAAAGCCTTGCTTAAAATTAATAAATTTTTTGCTGAATTTTAGTAGACTGAAAAAAACGCAAAAAAATTGTAGAAAAATTGTAATTTAGTTAATTTATTTGCTGAAAATCAGAAAACATATTTTTGTGATTCTTTTAAAAATAATTTACTATAATAACAAAATATAAAAATTTTCATTTTCCCACATTGACGACATGAATTAATTTAATATCTGAAAATATATAGAAATAAATATATATAACATAACAAAAATTTTCTTTCAACTACTTACATCAATGGTTGTCTTAATGATGCTATCTTTTAAAGGACGCAACTGCCGAAAATAATTATAGAAACGAAACGAAAAAATAAACAAAAACAAGCCAAACGAAAAAACAACCATTTTTTGCAATAAGAAAATGGAACCATAAAAACCTACCTAAGATGTGTGTCTTTGTCTTTCGCTTTACTCTGTCTACATTTCTGTATATGTTTGTTTTCAATTTGACCACACTATTATTAATCTATAAGTTATATATAATATATAAGTTTAAATAAATAAATATTTTGTTTTGTCTTTTATTTAATTAATAGACAATTATTTTCAGAAGCCGGTGACAACGCAAAATTTAAGTTGTTTTAATCCTCAATTTTGTTTTATGTATGAAAAAGAGATACAAAAACTTCCATGGTTGATTTTTTATGTCTTGTTAGAGTTGTACTTTTTAATATCATTTTCCTCTTCTCTACTACATCTTGACATGCCGCGACATCTACTTCGTTCTGCGTAAGTCTTTCAATCTGGTTGTCGTTCACACTATTAATGTGCTTATCAGCACAATTTTTTTTAGCAAAATTAATTAGTAAACATAAGTATATTAGTAAAGCATTAGTATAAAACAGTTAAGTGCTGAATAAGAATAACAAAAATTTTAGCTGAAACACGATTTTAGCGAAAAATTTTGCTAAAAATAGTATACCTGATTCACAAGACGTTTTACTAACTTTTCTACTAACTTATTTTTTTGAGTGCAGAAAACAGTCTCATCAGTTGTGGCCAGCGAATTTGTTGCCATTAGAATTCTGGCGGTTACGATAACTATCGTGATGTTAAATTATATTTTTAGTCGTTAAAGTTAATATTCAGTTGACTAACCCAATATTACATTCCATTTAAATATTATTACATTCCACAAAATTTTATTGAAATTAATAATCTTTTTGATTTTTCTTTTATTGAGCCGTGATTAATACTCCCCTGTCCTACTGGTTGCACCACAATCATTTTAATCTTCATTGCCTTATTTGCTATTTAGATTAGACTAACCAGAAGTTGGTATTTTGTGCTGCCAACGAATACACCCTATAGGTTCAGGCTCCCTACGAAGCCAACTATCCTACCAGGTATACAATTCCAAACGAACGATGGGGCCACTATTCGTCCACCAAAATAACGCACCATCCTGTCGGAGAGCCTCGGACATTTGAAGAGAACATGCTCTGAGGTCTCGGGTTCCAATTCATAAAACCTGCACGTATCCGTAGAGGATCGTCCCATATTGTACAATTGATACCTAAGGCCAGAGTGTCCCGTGAGGTAACCCGTCACGGTTCTTAGTTCGCCGCTCGTCATAGACAAGAGTTTCCGCGACCTCTCCCCAGAGGGAAATATAAACAGCCTCGCCTGTCTCTGCCCAGGCGATCTGGCCCAAATAGGCCCCAAACTCCGACTCCCTCCATCTTCTGAGCCTCTCTCTGATATATCCATTGGGTACGCCACAGAGGGGTTCAGGGCCAATGAATTGTCGACGAGCTCCGCAGTTGGCCAAACAGTCAGCCCGTTCGTTGCCCTCATGCCCCTCTTGGCCAGGAACCTAGCCCAGTGTCAAGAAGTTGTTAAGGTCCGAGACGATTTAGAGAGTCGATTCATTCCTTAACCAGACCCGACAACACAGCTTGAGCCTCAAGGCACCAAGTGCCGCCTGGCTGTCAGATAGAATGTAGATCGTGGCCCCACGTGTCCTCCTCCACAGACACTCTTCCACACAGATACAGATAGCGAAGACCTCCGCCTGAAAAACGGAGGGATATTTTTGCTATTTAAACATTTGTTTTTATTAAAAAAAAATATTTTTGTGTTTTTTGTCCTATGTCTCTTCCGAGATTTGAATTCGGTAGTTCGATGTACAAGACAGGCTCTCTTTTGTGATGTAGTGGGTAATTTATAAATATTGAGTTCTAAATTTGAATTTAAATATTTTGTTAGGAAAACAAATTCGTTTATCAATGCCAATCATTAGTTGCTTCTATTAACAATGCAATACACAATTCGGTAATACTAAAACCCTAATTTAGTTTCATCTTTGATTGGGAAAACTAAACCAATGCGGTAACCAATTTTGATTATGGAATTTTTTTTTTTTTAATTTGATATATGATACCACTTTGCTTGTATTATTACTAAATATAAATAATTGCTTCTACCGTTCTCAATTACTAACCGTCAGTTGATTGGAAATATCAATAATTGTATAATACGATAGTTTTTTTCAGTTCCTTTTCCCTCCTTTTAATTTCCAATACAGAATTTTTGCTGTATTAATCGATTATTGGTAGTTCCAAATAAAATAATGTCCTATCAAAAAAATTTTAATGGTTTCGACCGAATTCTAGCCAATCCTTTTTCTGGCTGTAGCTATTTGTTAGGATTTTTGAGTCTTGATATTGCTTTTTTATTTTGGTATTCTTCGCTTTAAAAGCTTTTTTCTGAAAATGTTTTAATATTTCTTTTAAAAACTGTAATTATTATATCTTTGTTTTTAGTTTTACTATGTTTTCCTTTTACAATATTTTTTTTTTTTTTTTGCCATAAATATCATGGATTTAGCTATATTTTGTCTTCTCTGTTTATAAATTATAAAAATTATAAATAGCACACATTCAGCTTAAGTCCCTCTAAAGTATGCAACAGCAAGTTTAAAAAATGTAGCACATGCAAGCGTTGCGTAAATTTACTTTAATTACAACTTAAATATCACTCATACGTCTGGTTTGCACCACTAACACTAACACTCACATAATACATATTATACGAAATAATTATATATCACTCATACGCCTGGATGTGTTTTATTTTTTTTTTTTATAATACGAGTTCCTCAAATATAAAACAGCCAGTACCCTCATAAGAACGTTACCATAAAAATTCAACAGTTATTTAAAAATTTAATCGGTACAGTTGTTTCCATGGAATATACAGTTAAATTACCAAAGAAATGTGTTTTTTAACTTTCTGTCTGTTATTCAATAAACAAAATATACAAAAAACTGACTTTCGGTAACAGTTAAAAAATTCAGTTAAAATTTTCTATTTAAAACAAAAAGTTGTTATATTATATTGAGTATTGAAATCAACGAAAGCAATCTATTTTTTTTTCGATTTTGTCAATTAAGTATGCAACAGTTGAGAATAAACTAACAACTACAAGTGTTTTAAGCGAAAAGAAAGTAGTCCATTTAATTATATATAAACATGAAAGGAAACATCTTTAAATTTAAGTCATAGTACTAATTATAAGTTTTTAAGTCATATTATGGTTACACTTAGGGACCTTCTGCTTTAAAAATTTGCAGTTGTTTGGGTTGTTCTACAGTTTCTTTATTTTTAATGTAAATGTCAGTCATTTGTAAAACAAACTTAATTTTTTGCTAACCTTGTAGTTCATTTAAAAAATACACCACATCAAATGATCGTTTTATGATTTTACATTCGTTTTTTACAATAGTTTTTTGTTATTTAAAAAAATAAAAAAATAAATGTTTGTTAATTTTTTACTAACATATGTGATTTATTTTTACTACAATTGTTAGTAATTTTTTGAACATTAAACAAAAATTGCAAATGTTAGTTGAATTTAATGAAATATTAGTCGTCTATTCTTCAAGTGAAATTTCATTTGTTTGTGACTACATTTTCTGTCGTCTTTACCTTCATAATATCCTGTACAACTGTCCCACCAAAATTTAGTTCTTCTAAAACGTCGGTCACTTAAATTTAGCAGACTTCTCAACTTCATTCAAAATTCTGCTGGCGCAAATTCAGGTACTATTTTCTGTTGTTGTAGCTAAATTTTCAACTATTTACATGGTTTGGTTTATGAGTGTATTTATGTTCAAAACAGACCGTGACATTGACTCCGGCCAATGTCACTGTCTCCTTATCCCTAATCCTGCTAAAATTTCATAAATTGAGGTTGTGCTCAAAATTCTGTGGACAATCGCTCAATATAATAGTTTGCAAAATAAAATGCAATTTTTTCAATCAATTTATTAGTTTCATTCTTTTTTTCTATACAATACATTAATAACAATTCAAATATATAAAGGGTGCGCCATCAAAACGTTTTGTTTTTCAACTAGTACTTATTTAGTGAATGGTAACACTTTGCTCATGTCTGATTTGACAGATAATCAGTTTTATCCTTCCGCTGAACGAATATGGTCCGTATGTTCGTTATCTTGTGACAAAAGTGAAAGAAACTGGCATCCTCATCGATAAACCAAAGCGTGAAAAGCCAAAAACAGTGCGTACACCCGAGAATATTGCTGCTGTGGCAGAAAGTGTGCGTGAAGCGCCATCAACATCAATTCACCGTCGTTCTCAACAATTGAAGATTTCGGAGACATCATTGAGACGAATTTTTCATAAAGACCTTGGTATGACGCCATACAAAGTCCAATTGGTTCAGGAGTTAAAAAAAAAAAAAAGTTATTTGGCGGACCCTATATATTCAGGCCTACCCGGGTATGTTAGGTGTCGACGTAAGGGATAAATCTCAAAAACTAATTGTAAATTTGGTCAAAAGAAATTTTTCCAAAAATTTTTTTTTGAAAATTATAGAAAAGAACATTTTAGGATAATTCGTAGAATCTCAGGTTTTCCCATGGAAAAAAGTCATTAGAGTCTGGTGGTTTTTATAGAAAAAAGTTCTTGGAATGTGAGTGTATTTTCATATAAAAAAAAAATGTACTAATAAACTAAAGTATGTTTTAATTCGAAAATGTTCTTATAATCCAAAATATATATGCTTTGGGAAAATCCAGTAGAATCTGAGTGTTTTACCACAGCAAAAGCCCTCAGAAGCCATGGAAAACCCCTATGAGATTTTGAGAGATTTTTGTATCGAATTATTTGGATACCAAAATTATTTGGACCAACTATTCTACAATTATTTAGTATATTACATTCAGAGAACTTCTGCTTTAAAAATATGTAGTTGTTTGGATTGTAACACAGATTCTTTATTTTTGATGTTAATGTCAGTCATTTGTAGAACAATTTAAATTTTTTACTTACCTTGTAGTTCATTTTAAAAACACAAACCACATCAAATGTGGTTTGTGGTTTTTACATTATTTTTTTACATTCATTTTTTGTTATTTCAATAAATAATAAAAATAAATATTTGTTTATTTTTTACTAACATACATATGTGGTTCATTTTTACTGGAATTTTTAGTAATTTTTTGAACAGTAAAAACAAATGACAAATGTTAGTTGAATTCAATAAAATGTTAGTCATCCCATTCTTCAAGTGAAATTTCATATGTTTTTGACTACATTTGCTGTCGTGTTTACCTACATAATATCCTTAGTGTGGTTTATAACAGTAAATGTCGACAGCTACAACCGAATAATGTGACGTATATGTGACTACTAAAATTCGGTTGGCGACAAATTCGGTAAGCACAACGAATTTGCTATGTGTGTTTATGAAAAAGTCTGTGATTCTGTTTTGTACAAAAAGTTGTGAATTTCAGTCTTTAAAATAGCCTTAGGGGAGTCACAGTCTTATATCGTACTTCAAAAAATTTAAATTTTTGTGTGAAAGTAGTTCTTTAAAAAGATTTTTGTAACCCAAAAAACTCAAAAAAAAAGTTATTTGGCTCAAATATTCGACTCTTTTTGAATTTTTTTTAATGTTCTAAAAATATACAAATATTTCTCACATTTTTCTCATGCAGTAAACTTGTTTAAGACGAACTCGGTTAAGATGGAGCCTCGCTTATTACTAACTAATTTGAAAGTTCTAACATGTTGGTAACAACTGTAAAGAACTTGCTTAATTCTTTCTCTACCGACTTTTTGTTGTGGATATATTTTTATTTTGACTTCTGATTTTTGTTTGGGTCTCTTAAAAGAAAGGGTTTATACATTTAGCCCCACCAAACTTGCAGCCCATTTTGACCACTAAAGCATTTGAATAACCAAAAATGATTTTGTGGGCTTTGTTATGGTCTTAGGTGACGATACGTACCAAATTTCGATATTCTAGCTTTGTTAGTTTACGAGATACACCAAACTCCCTTTTTCGGAGCGCTGATGAACATTTTATGCATTTATTGAGTTTTTTCAAACAACCAATATCCTAATAAACATATTTAATCAAAAATATAAATTTTTACTTTATTATCATCTTTTTTATATTTTATTAAAAATGTGTACACTGTAGTGTACAAGGATAGTCATAGGGTTAAGATGATGCTAATTTTCTTAAAATTTCTTTGAATTTAAACAAATTTTAACCCGTTTCCACCGAAATTTTCTTCCAGATGTTTCAAAAATTTTATTTATTTATTTATTTATTTTATTTATTTATTTGGTACACAGTGCAACAAGAACGAGTCTTTTATAGCACTGTACATATAACTTTTATCACAAATGTAGCATATAAAAGTTTGACTAATATAAAAGATTAATATACAATTAGGCAAAATACAGTAGGCAAGAATAAATAATTTTATAAAACAGTTCTTGATGATTTAAGAAAATACTAAATTTAAAAAAATTAAAAAAAAACAATAATATTAAAAAAATAAAATAAAATAGTTTAATTAAAAAAGTTAAGAAAAATGTTTAAATATTTCGCGTTTAAAGTGCTTAGCATTGCTTGTTGCTTGGATATTGTGGGGTAGTCGGTTCCAGAGCCGAATGGAGCTTATAAAAAAATGTCTTTCAGATATCTGATTACGATATCGAAAACTGTTTATCTTTTTTCCTCTATTTGATCTAGAGAAGATAAGACGATTGTATAAATAGCCTGGTTGTTTTGAGTAGATAGTTTTATGTAAGAAAATTAGACAGCGGCATTTTAAGAGGTTATCAAAGATATGTTGTATAAGGCGGCATGCAATGAGGCCCCAAGAAATTAGGCCCCAACCCGAAAATGAAAATATGCCCCAAATTTTGGGGCTAAATTTCGTTATGAAAATTAACCCCAAAAATTTTATGAAAAATCGCCCCAACCCAATGAAAATTGGCCCCAAATTTGATTTTTGGGGCGTATTTTCATTTTTTGATTTTGGGGCTTTTATTCATTATGCAAAATAGCCCCAATTGTCAGATATGAAAAATGACCCCAATTTATCAAAGTTATGAAAAATGGCCCTCAATTATGAAAAAACAACTTTGTTTATGCACAGCATTATTATGATTATTTATTGGAAAAAAACACAAACATTATGTGAAAACTTGCATGGAATCAATAACATCCGCTCTACAATAAGGACATTTATACCTATCCTCATTTTCTTGTGCAGCTGCAGCTTGCAACAAAAGATTGCATTCGCTGCATACTTTTAGGTGCTTGCAAGGCAACGTTACAATGTTAGGGCGTCTATCGTGACAAACCACGCAGACATTTGCCTCCACCACGGCTTCTGCTACTTCCGCTACTTCTTCCTCGGATTCCTCCTCACACGTTAAATATTCCTTTTCTTGAAATATATCAGGTATATAATCCGAGCATATACCATTTTGCTTATACGTCATTCTTGTTAAAAATGCGGACACAGTTATTTTTCCTTCTTCCAGCATCTTTGTACCTTCCAATAATTTATTCTGTTTGTCAATATCACGACGTCGTTTTTTTGGTAAAGAACAACCACCACTTTCACAAACAGCCTCGAATTTACGGCCTTTGAAAAACTCCTCTTGTCGAATTGCTGCAACAAACTTAAAAAAGTGACCGCTTTTTTTCTAAACATTTTCCTAATACGCCGTGTATGCCTCTACTGCAGACGTTGTCCGAATGGACTCCTTATAAACGCTAAAGTTACTTGGGCCAACCTAAATAAATATATTTCAAAAAATTAAAATAAAAATCAATTTATATTAAACAAACGTTTTACCTTTCGCATCCACTGCCTCTCAAAATAGTTCAAAAATGAACTAAACTTATTCTCTCCGTCCATTAATAATATATTTCGGCGTGTGTCCTCCCAGCCCGTTTTAATTAAATTGGCTGGTAACAACGGAAGTGCCATTAATTTCCGATATAATATTTTTGCAGCCTCAGACGATCGTATAAAATTTAATAGGGCATGGTTTTTTGAAACATTTCGCCTTAGCGCTTGACAAAAGTGAAACCTGTAAAGAACTATATTAGTTTTGAATAACAAAATGAAAAAAAGTCTTTATAAGTATTTAAAAAATTTATTAAAACTGATAGTCAATTTCAAAAGTTATTAAATGGACAATGTTTATGTTTTGCAGTTTTTGGTTACAATCCAACAGTTGGAGGAGAATCCGCACTAGCCCGGCCAGAGGCCGGGCACTCGAGATCCCCGCCGTCCATAATTAAGACATACTGGAGTTAAAAACCCCTAAGCCCGGCCGTAGGCCGGTCACGCAGAAAATCTTTTCCACGCAGAAAAACTTTTTCTACTTTTCTACTTTTTCTAAAAACTATTTAAACTTTAATGCTCATTTCTGACGCTAGGGGGCGCTTCCGACAAAAAATTTTTGAAATCAGGTCAGAAAACACTATTTAGGGTAAAAAAATAAAAAAAATCTGGGCAATGTCACTAAACTTGACTTGTTCCGGGGTTTCCCCCCTGGGGGGCTCCAGGGGCCTTAGCGCCCTTAACGTCACATAAAAAAAAATTTTTCTTTTTTTATTTCAGATAGGGTCCAATATTTTTTTTTTTTTTTTTTTGAGGTGTACCCGAAAAAGTAAATTTTTGCCAAATTTTTACCAAAAATCGCGCGATTTTTAGTAAAAATTTTTTCATTTTGTTATTAAAATATAGAAACATTTTTACAAAAAATCACGCGATTTTCTGTAAAAATGTTTCTATTTTGAAAATTTTTTTTGTGTCGCACGCAGAAAAAACTTTATTTCGCGAAGCCGCCTGCCGCGTTCTACGGCCGAAGGCCGGTTACGCAGAAAAACATTGCTTGGCAAAGCCCCTTAGAAGTTTCTTTTGTGTCGCACGCAGAAAAAACTTTATTTCGCGAAGTAGCCTGCCGCGGTCTACGAAGGAAAAAACCCCTATTGGCTTTGCAGATCAAAGTCTTCTGCGTAGCCGGCCTTCGGCCGGGCTTAGGGGTTTTTTTCCTCCGTAGAACGCGGCAGGCGGCTTCGCGAAATAAAGTTTTTTCTGCGTGCGACACAAAAGAAACTTCTAAGGGGCTTTGCCAAGCAAAGTTTTTCTGCGTAACCGGCCTTCGGCCGGGCTTAGGGGTTCTTTTCCTCCGTAGAACGCGGCAGGCGGCTTCGCGAAATAAAGTTTTTTCTGCGTGCGACACAAAAAAATTTTCAAAATGGGGGCTATTTCTTACCAACAGCCAACCAGTTTCACATCAGTATAAACGCTCCTAATTGCCTCCCTCATAGCATGTTCAAAATCACTAATGAACACAGATGGTTGCAAATCAAATATATTATTTTTTATATATATCAACAATTCTTGATACGATTTTTTTTGACTTTTTATCCATTAGCACAAAAAAAAACTGGATAAATCTGTAAATAGATAATTGCTAAATGGAGCAACAATGTAACATGATTATAACATACCTCCTCAAAATAGCTAATGTAAATTATTAATAGTTGCTTAAAGCAACCTTCAGGAACAATACTAAAAGTAGCATCTGTAAGGAATTTGCGTTCCTCAGGTCGAATGTTCTCCTTGATGAGGTCAATTATTTTAAGGCATGAACAGATACAGAAGCTGTATCCATCACCTGTTATACATGCAGTATAAAAAAAGCGTGGGTTGCTTTCGTCTTGCGTCTGCCCATACTTTCTCCATACCTCTTCATACATAAAATCATTTATTACTTCTAGAGGGCTTTTCGGAGATGTTATTAAATTTTTACTGGCAATATATTGTAAGCCTCTCTTAATTTTTGCAAACTCAATGTTTTAGTATCATCTTGGTTTCTTTTTAAAAAAATACAAATAATTCACCAGCTAATATTTACAACATATAATAACTTACTTTGAACAAGTATTTCGGAAAGCCGTTCTGACGTTACTTATAGCCGAAAAGTTTGATCCAATATTGGAGGCAACATTTGCACATTCCTTCTTTATTGAATTTAGTGCATTTAGCTCCTTATAAGCCTCTTCGTCATTGTTGTGGTTGTGGTCAATATAATGCTTGGCCAATTCACATTTGCCATTTTGCAACAGGATAATTCTAGCTTTGCAAGAATTACGCCAGCAAATATATTTTACAACATTTTATAGTTAGATTTTTTTTTAAAAATCATTTTTTGATCCACTATGTACAACAAATTACTATTAGTTTTTTTTCCACAAAAAAATATACACTCCATTTCACTGCACTTTCTTACGACTGTCACCAACGTGTTGTATCAGCAAACTAATTATTTACTAATTAATAATGTTTAAACTTCAACAAGATCAAACAAATAGTAACCAGTACCGTTATAAATTTTTGTCTTTTGGTAAAAATGCAAATTTTATGAAAATGAAATTTGCCCCCAAATTTCACATGACACAAATTGGGGCCATTTTTCATATTCAAAAAATGCAGTTTGACCCCACATTCAAAAATGAATTTTTGCCCCAAAATTTCGGAGCTATTTTGCATTTTTATTTTGGGGCATTATTTCACTTTTTCAAAATGAAAGTTGGCCCCAAAAAAATGAAAATTCGCCCCAATTTTTTTTTGGGGCCATTTTGCATTTTTTCACTTTAGGGCCAAATTTCTTGGGGCCTCATTGCATGCCGCCGTTGTATAACTGCTTTGCATAACGAGAAATTCTTGAGAACCGCTTAATACCAAAAACGTATCTGGGGATATTATTGAAAGTAACGTTAAGTTTTTTCTGACTTGCCGAATCACAGCTTGAAAAAGTTCACACCCATACAACAGTGTTGGCATTAGATATGTCTTTGCCAATAACATACGTATTTCAAACGGAGTGTAATATTGGGTCATCCACAGATTGCGTAACATAGAGAACGTTCTACCACATATTGCATTAATGTGGTTAGACCAGTCAAGTTTAGAATTAAATATAACACCAAGATTTTTAGCTGATTCCACTATTTCTATACTCGAATTGTTTATTTGGATTGGCGGAAAAGAGTGTGGGGATCAGTTTGCTCTTACCAATTACCATAGCTTTAGTTTTCCTAGCGTTTAAGCAAAGACCATTCCTTGAAGCCCATGCGTTTATTCTGTCTAGGTCCTGGTTTAGCTTACTAATGCATTCTGTGGCATCGGATGGTTGGCAACTGATATACAGTTGTACGTCATCCGCATACATTTGTATTCCACAGTGTTTAAGTTGAGAAGGTAAATCATTTGAATATATGGAATATAAAAGTGGACCAAGTATAGAACCCTGTGGTACCCCCTCTCGATACTAAACAACTATTTGATTTGTCATTACCATAGTAAACTGCCTGGGATCTATCTTGTAAATATGAAGATATTAATTTTACCGCAGTTGGTGAAAAATTGCACATATGTGTAAGTTTAAGGCAAAGAATAGAGTGTTCCACAGTGTCAAACGCTTTCGAGTGATCCAGTAAAACTAGAAAACATATTTTTTTCTCATCAACATTAATTCTTAATTCCTCAGAGACCTCTAATAAAGCAGAAACACAACTATGTTGTTCTTCATTTATGAAATCTAATGAAAGAATTGTATAATACATACACTCATAATCAAATACGAAATTAATGTCAAAACAACGAAAACTTTCGTAAAATGTACACAATTTTGTTTATTTATGAGTGTATTTAAATTATGAGTGTATTTAAAAAAATGTGTGTATTTAAAAAAAGTTTATAAATTTTTTAATATTTTGGTGGGCAATAACAAAAAAATTAAAACAAATTTTACTCCAGTTTTGGTCCCTCGGAATTCATCTTAATTGGGGTTTATTGCATTTGGTTTTTATAATGTTTTTTTAATTAAAACAATATAATTTTGTAACTTTTTTTTAATATATAAAAAACTGGTTTTGGCGGCCCGTGAAGCGTCAAGGGCTCCGTGAAGCAAAAGTTAGTGGGAACCGCTGTTGGAGTTATAATTAAAATAATTTTTAATGAGCCTTTTTTGTTCCAACGCCACTAAGGGATAAATATTCTGGAAATAAGAGTAAATATAATTATAGTCTAATCAAACTTAATTCATACTTTTCCAAAAATTATGCAAATAAATAAATGAAACAAAAAATTAAATTTTTCAAAATTTCGAATTTTGCGAATTTGCTATTTTCGTTCTCCAAAAAAAATCGATATCTTCCATTCGGAAACATTTACAATAAAACTGAGGATGTAATGAACGAAAATCGACAAATCGTTTTTCAAGGGACATCGTAATCCATACATTGAAAATATTTGAGTATGAGCATAACCATTTGTAATATATTAAGTACCTCACAAGGATATGCAGCAACGACTTAACGTTTTGCTTAAATATACAAAATAATAAGAAAACGAACAAAAATCCGTCAATAAATAAAATTTTCTCTAGAGGCTTTTCTTTTCGCTAAATAACAAGCATTCAATATGACAGAAAGTAATACCAATCTATGGAAAAAAGGCAGCCAGAAGTCGTCAGTATGCTAAGCACGTACATCAATGAGATTCATTGGCAGTTTTGAACTTGTTAGAATGTTCGTTTAGTTTGAAGTATGAACGGGAAGAAAGAGCATTGAATAGAAATGTGAAGTTTTTTTGGGTAAGGGAAAACTAAATGATAAGCTGGGGAGTGATTATGTGGTGGTGGTAGGAGTTGGTAGTATGGTGATGGCAAAGGTTCGTTAATATTACAACGATTTATGGTAACAAATAATACTTAAGTGTTGGTATATCAATGAGTTTCAATGGAAGGCATTTTTTTTTTTCATTTTTCTTTTTTTTTTACGTGTGTTTAACACAAAAAATGTCATTTTGCGTGGTAATCGTTTTCATCGAATACAAAAAATCCGTAAATTATAAATGAACAAAAGTAAACCTTAATACCATTAAAAGTATTTAACAAAATGTACAATTGTTTGTTTGTTCGTTTGTTTCTATTCTGTTTTTTCGAAAATTGTTTTGTTTTCTTAGAATTGAGATTATTTAGGATTTTTTTTGCAATATAAGTTGTTCATTTACTTTTCATAGTATTGAAGGAGGAAGGATAGCTAAGGATAATTAACAAATTAATATACTGCGTTGCAAACCAAAAAACAAATAGAAGAATTTAACCGGAATAAATACAAATCCAATGTAAAACCAATGGAAAATTAATAATGTTTAACAAAAAAACAATTCATTTATTTTTATTTTACTATTTAAAAAATAGTAACAAACTCAATCAGTGTTTCACAGATTCCAAAAATTTAAGAAAAAGTTTTAATAATGCGTGAGGCCTCCTTTGTTTCAATCAACTCGAAAATTCGATCAGACATACTATCTACCAGATTTATTCGAAGTTTTACTGCATCAATAACTTCTTCTTTTAGATAAAAAAAACGCTTTCATACACTCACAGGAAAAACTTCATCAAATTTATGAAATGGTTCATCAATTTTCAGCCAATGTAACCTTTCATAGTATTTATGAAATAATTAATCAAAAACAAAACCAATTTCAACATATTTCTGAACTTTTTCACTATCATATATGAAGAATATTTTATATAAGTGCACTCAGGGAACTTCTGATTTAAAAATATGTAGTTGTTTGTGTTGTAATACAGTTTCTTTATTTTTAATGTAAATGTCAGTCATTTGTATAACAATTTAATTTTTTTAATAACCTTGTAGTTCATTTTAAAAAACGAACCACATCAAATGACTGTTTTATGATTTTACATTAATTTGTTACAGTAGTTTTTTGTTATTTAAAAAAATAAAAAAAATAAATGTTGGTTTATTTTTTACTAACATGTAGTTCATTTTGATTACAACTGTTAATAATTTTTTGAACATTAAAAAGCAAATAACAATGTTAGTAGAATTTACTGAAATGTAAGTCGTCCTTTCTTTAAGTGAAATTTCATTTGTTATTGACTACATTTGCTGTAGTCTTTACCTACATAGTATTCTAAGTGTAAGGATTTCATTATTTTTGTGTAGATAAAATTCCTAGTGACCATGATATGGTCAATATAATTCAAGTTGTTTATGAAATGGTTCATAAATATTGATGATATCGCTACATTGGACGAAAATTTATGAAACTTATTTCTTTTTTTCTCTGGATTTATTGAAGGTGTTCTGCGTAAGCTCGACGGGTTACTACGCAACAAATATTTTCAATGTGGTTTTGATCCGGAGAACATGCGGGCTATTCCAATACTCTAATATTTTTTGATGATAGCCATTCCGTCGGCTGCCGACGTATATGTACTGAGACATTGTCTTGTAGAAAAAATTATAAATAAATTGTAAATGGCACCAATTTCTCTTCCAATACTGTAATGTACTCAAAAGAATTCATTCTGGTTCTTGAAAATGTCAAATCAACCATACTGTCGAAACAAAAAGCGCTCCAAATCAATAAGGATCCGCCTCCGAAATTTATTTTTGAGAAATGTTGTGGTTCCGTACGTACCCAGCAAAAAATCTTCGAAATAGGGAATCGGGTTGGGAATTAGGTATTTTTACCTTACCAATTGGATTATTTTTGCCTTACCAATTGGATTATTAACTCGATTCTTTTAACAAGGTTTGAGACTAAAAACAATCGATTCCTTGGAATGGCCATGGTAACCAGTTACTTTCAATTTATAACGAGCTTTCAACCTCCGTATATTTACAAAAATAAAGCAAATCAAACATATTAGCTAAGTTGATACTAGTATTTCGATCTGGCTAAAGATTTTATCAGAACCCGGCGTTTTAGCTAGAAAATCCAGAATTGGCAGAGCTTTAACAAAAAACCTATTAATCATCAATTTTACTCCATTTTTGTCTTTTAAGTAATCAAACATGTGGCTAGGGTCTTTTCCAAACAAGCATAATGGCGTTACTAAACTTTCAAGAGTCTGGCTTAAGTAATATTTTTTTACAGATTTTTTAGCTTTTTGCTGTTATATACATCGAGATTATTCTCATGTTACTTTTAATTTATAACCTCCGCATATTTACAACAATAGCAAATCAAACATAAGGAGATTTTTTATTAGTGAGGATTTCATTATTTTTATATAAAATATGTTCGCAGAGGACCATGATATGGTCATTATAATTCTTGTTGTTTATGAAATTTGTCATAAATATTGGTAACATTGTTACATTGGACAAAAATTTATGAAACTTATTCCTGGGTTTCTCTGGCTGTACATTACTTTTAATACCAGCAACCAACAATTTATCGGAGAATTTGCCGCTTGAATAAAATACTTGCCGTTAAAATCGAAAATTAGTTTCGCCTCCCAAAAAACCTTCACTCTGTTTAAAATACTAGCAGTATTTCATTTTGAATTGTCATGTTTGGGATCATAATTACATAAATACATACAAAATTCTCACATATTTGTTTTATTAACCAATTTAAAAATAATATAAAATGTTTCTATAGTTTTGGTAACTCTAATAAAGTACACTCAAAAAAATAAGTTAGTACAATAGTTAGTAAAACGTCTTGTAAATCAGGTATACTATTTTTTAGCAAAACTTTTTGCTAAAATCGTGTTTACAGCTAAAATTTTTGTTATACTTATTCAGCACTTAACTGTTTTATACTAATGCTTTACTAATATACTAATGTTTTACTAATTAATTTTGCTAAAAAAAAATTGTGCTGATAAGCACATTAATAGTGTGGACGACAACCAGATTGAAAGATATACGCAGAATGAAGTAGATGTCGCGCCATGTCAAGATGTAGTAGAGAAGAGGAAAATGATACTAAAAAGTACAACTCTAATAACACATATAAAAAAATAAACCATGGAAGTTTTTGTATCTCTTTTTCATACATAAAACAAAATTGAGGATTAAAACAACTTAAATTTTGCGTTGTCACCGGCTTGTGAAAATAATTCTCTATTAATTAAATAAAAGACAAAATAAAATATTTATTTATTTAAACTAAATGTTTATAGATTAATAATAGTGTGGTCAAATTGCAAACAAACATATACAGAAATGTAGACAGAGTAAAGCGAAAGACAAAGACACACATCTTAGGTAGATTTTTATGGTTCCTTTTCTTATTGCAAATAGGGTTATTTTTTTCGTTTCGTTTGTTTTTTTTTATTTTTTCGTTTCGTTTCTATAATTATCTTCGGCAGTTGCGTCCTTTAAACGATAGCATCATTTAGACAACCGTTGATGTAAGTAATTGAAAGAAAATTTTTGTTATGTTATATATATTTATTTCTATATATTTTCAGATATTAAATTAATTCATGTCGTCAATGTGGGAATATGAAAATTTTTATATTTCGTAATTATTGTAAATTATTTTTAAAAGAATCACAAAAATATGTTTTATGATTTTCAGCAAATATATTAACTAAATTACAATTTTTTTACAATTTTTTGCGTTTTTTTCAGTCTACTAAAATTCAGCAAAAAATTTATTAATTTTTACCAACGCTTTTTTATTTGTAATCTACTAAGTGTTAGCAAAACGTTTGCTGAATCTACTTATTTTGCTGACATTAGCAATTTTTTTGCAAGCATCCTCCTGACTAAAATTTTGCTGACTCAGCAAAATTTTTTGCTGACTTTACAACTTTTTTTTTTGAGTGTATTGATATTTGCAACCGAATTTCTGTTCTACCTTCAAATATATTTTTAGACACATACTCGTATATTTAAATTTGAAACAAAAAAAATATTCATGGTAGAAATTTGAAAAAACAAATTTAAATTGTGGTAAAGTAACTGGCTGATAAACGGCATGTTGCCGGTTTGAGCTCAGTTCGCGGAGTAAGAGATTTGTTTTTTTTAAATAAAATTAGTTTTGTGAAACGCATGTGAGTCTATTTATAGAATATTACAATCCAAAAACATAAAATATTCAATTGTTACAATAAAAATTTGAAATTTGTAATTAAATGTCGGTTGTTTCAGTAGTGTTAAAGTTTAATAATAATGATTGTACGTAGAAGTACAAAAACTCGGTGGGCAAAAACTTCGGTTGCATCAACAACACTGTTTTCTGTGAGCACTTACATACGATTAAATTAGACATTTTCTTCGAAAGCTCAAAATATTAGCCGAAAATTCTAACAGCTTAACCGTTTTTAAAAAAGTAATGAGATCTGTAATGTATATGGGGGTTCACAACTTTTTCCCGCTATTGCATCAAGCTTCGAAATAATAGTGTAAATGCGAGGCACCCTAAAATTAAAACTAGTAGAAAATGTTATTATACTTAGCTTAACTGGATTTGAAAAATCAAAATTTTATTCCGTGCAATTTGAATATTTTTTTTTTTTTTTTAATTTTTAATAAACAGCGATTTTTGAATTAAAACTAACTGTAAGTAAATATTGAAAGTTGTAAAAGGTTTAAAATTTTATTATTTTTTTTTAAATTTTTAATGTTTTTCGTAGAAAAAAAAATTGCAATAACTTAATGAATTATCCAAGAAAATAAGACATTAATCTTGAGAAATCCAATTATGTGTATAAGCTATCCTTCACCGATTCACAAGAAAAACTTTTTTCCTCAAGAAAACAAACGAAAGCAAAAGTAAATGTTATTAACTAAATCTTAATATTGTATAACAAATAGAAACGAAAGTTAATCTTTTAAGTTTCATCAAGGAATGTTGATTTCAATTCATTACATGTTGTTTCGTCTTCGAGTTGAGGGTCAACAATGTCGCAATTCAATTAGTTGGCAGTTTTAATTGACAATTTATGTGATGCCCTTATAATTAATTAACAATGAACAGCGGGGAATTTACAAAAAAAAAATTGGAAATAATTCAGCCATTTCTTTGCGGGTAGTTCGATTGCAATAAAATTTAGGACAGTGATATGTTAGGGAGATTAAGTTTTCGGAGCTGCGCTATAGGGCCCCTAAGTGAGGCACCTAGTGTATAAGAAATTGTTAAAGCTAACCAATGTTATAAATGTGATCCAATTTTCAAGATTGTAACATATTTTTTTTTTTATTTTTTTTTATTCTATTTATTAATAATCATATAATTACAAATTATATCTTATTACCCTAACCGAGCATTACCTACAATGGCTTTCGGCTCGTTGTAGCGAAAACAGAGCAATGCCTCTGGTGGGAATCGAACCCACGACCCCCGCACTGATAAGCTAGCACGCTACCAACTAGCCTACCGGGGCGCATATGTAACAGATTATTATTCTACATACCAGCAAATATGAACAAAAAACGTGAGATCTCATATACTTTCTGTGTTGTTCAATTTTCAATACCTAAACAAAGATATATTTATAATTTGAAATTTTTTAGATATTATGTTTGGGACATGCAAATATGCATATAGATGGTAGACGGTTTTCACTTTTTCCAAACATATATACGTTTACAGGCAAACATATTTATTTTTGCAAGGCAACATGTTATATTAGAAACATGGGAAACGAAAATGTTTTCCAAAAAAATAATGCTAGTAGCATTTATATTTCCAGCAGGGCGTTTTTTTTCAGCGTGTAGCCTTAGCCGAATTTTTTGCAAAGTCTTAATGCACTAAAGAAAATCTGAATGCAAAATCTTGATTGGTTAAAAAAATGGTACCTGTTGAAAGTTGAAAATTGTCGTTATTTTGTCAATAAGCTACCAACATTATTTTGCCTCAGGAATTTAGTTTATTTAAAAGCATACAAAGTATTTATACTTGTCGGAAATATAACTTAACATTGATGAGATCAATGTAAAAACTGTCACTAATTTTTTAATTATTCTCGCCCGGGCAAATTTTTTTTTAAAATATTAAAGCTAAACAATAATTTCTCTGAGTACATGCCTTGGAATGGAAAAATAAAGCCAGATATATACATCGCACTTGATCAACAAGAGGGTATTAACTCAAAATTTTTAAAAATATCACTTTTTTCAAGAAATCAACTAACAACATCAATATCTATCTATTGTAAAAATTTCAACGTATTCCGATTACTCTTTCATCTCGAAAACCACTTTTGAGACCATTTTCATGATAATGTAGTGATTACCTTTATTTCAACAAAAAGATATTATTTCGAGTTAATACAAAAGTTCAAATAGAAATGAATCGTATATTTTCATAAAAATGTATTATTTTGATTTTAGCCTTATTTATGTTAAATTAAACTGTTTTATTTATATTTGGTTGTATTTTGAGTTGATACTGTTTTGTTGATAAAATTTGTTTTATTCTATAAATTTAAATCGATAAAATTTCAAAAAAATGGTATTAACTCAAAAAATTGATTTTTTTTTGCAATGAGTGGAAAAATTTAAAACAAAAACAATGTATATATATTTTCAAATGGAATTTGCTTATTATGATATGTTTGAATATTTAAATTCTGTTAAAATGTGGCCATTAACAGTTTTTTGACTCTACTGAAAATTTTAAAATTTTGAGTTAATACCCTCTTGTTGATCAAGTGCGATATATATATATTAAAGTCTTAAAAAGATCTAGCAATAGTCCCGCTTCATCCCCTTATAAAACGTGGATACAGCAGCCGAAATTAAAAAAACCCAGTTTTGGAAATTTTTGAAACATGTTTGGGAATTGTCGGATAGTTTAAAAAATTTTTTTTCACCACAAAAACTAAGAAAAATTAAATTTTGAAATTTGCTTAACACAATCCCGCAATTCCAAAAAAAAATTAAGCAAAATTTGCAATAATGGTATTTTTTAAATTTGATTAATTTTGATCAGATTAAGGGCGAGGATTAAACTGCATTTCTACAAATAATTGTGAGGACATAATTGTATTTGCACATGTTATTTATTTTTCAATCGCAGTTATTGACTTTTATCACTATGCTAAATTTTATTGCAATTAAACTACAAAGTAAGAAATGGCCGAATTATTTCCATTTTTTTTTTTTTTTTGTAAATCCCCCACTGTGCAATGTTTCAAACGGCATTAACCAAAACAACAAAAATGCCAACAAATGAAAGAAAAAACAAAATCAGGTAGAAAACTAAGAAAGACTTTATAACAAAGTAAAAATCTCATTTCATCTTAACTTGATGAATTTACTAGGAAAAATTTTCCAAATAAACTTGAATAACATTATTTGAAAAGTTTTAAATTAATAAAATTTCTTTATTTTCTTACTTCTATTTTGTATCTAATTTCTATATAGAATGGCAGAAAATTCACGAAATTCAAAATTATCTTCAAAAGACGATGAATGTACATTTTCATGGAAAATGTTTACGGGTTGGGATTTTATGATTGGTAAGTTTTTAAGTATCTTAAGATTTTGAGGAAGTAAATGAAAACTTTTATATGACTGCCAACACTGTCTACTGTATCTACTCTATAATGGCAGGTCATGCGGAAACTGCACATAATAGGATTGCATCCGTAGTAGTTGGCTTCAAAGAAGCTTTACTAGAAGAAGCTGAAAAGAAAAAGGATAAACGCAAGTATGTTATATTCTTTTTTAGTGTGGCATCGTACAGATTGGTTAATAAATGGAAATTTCTGGTTTTTCTTTCCTTTCTTTTTTTTCCATTGTTCGTTTTAATGGTGCATTGTTTGCCTGGTGATTTCAGTTGGCGCATTATTTTACAACGTATTTTAGTGAATATTTTAGTAATGACATTGTTGGCTGCTTCCGGTTATACTGTAGTAGCATTGGTTAATATGTAAGTTAATGTGCCAGTGAACAAAATGTTTATTAAGCTTATTAAGAGGCTATCTGAAAATAAAACTCTGTCCGTAAATAGCTATGTTAGTTTTATAGTAGTTTTAAATGGTAGTCCTAAGTGTTGACAGCTAACAAATGAGTTTGTTTTTACGTGGAAAGTGCGCGTAAAATATATATTACATACTTTTAGGCTTCAAAAAAGAGTTTAAGTGGGCGAGAAATATCAAAAATTTTCAGAAAACTACTGAAACTTTCTTCACAAAGTGAACGAAACAATTCTAAAAATTAATGAAAAGCTTGACTACTTTATATGAAACTGGTTTAATGAAATTCTTCATTGAGTGAATGAAACTCTTAATAAATAAAATTATATTTTTTATAAATTGTATGAAATCTGGTATTGGTTAAATGAAAAGTTTCTTTGCAAAAATTCTTTAATATAATGCAGGGAATTATCTCAGAGTTGTTATTATTTTTACACTTTACATCTTTATAACGTTTGTCACAAGTGTTACCAAAAACCCGACTTTTTTAGAAACCGGTTCTACTGTAAACCGATCGTAAAAAAAACAATTAACCGAAATTAAATAAAACAGAATTTTCTCAGAAGATATTATCCAAACAGAATAGGGAATGCATATTTGTATTTCCCTTCTCGGTATTCCTGAGAAACTTATCCTATATTAATCTAGACTGCATCATATTGGTTTGTGAAAGTTCACAAATACTAGTCTGGAGCCACTTAAAGCCTGCTCTCCTTTCCCTTCACTCCAAAGTGTTAATGTACACATATCAACCTAAAACGTCCCCTGCTAGAGAAAACGTTTATTTCCTACTTGTAGTTTAAGTCTGTCTTCGTTTTCACCGATTCCACTGACAGTGCCTTATAGTTGTCAGAGTAGTAGTCCTCAGAATAATCAGTAGAAGTCGAATGCACTCCGTAATAAGAACTTCCTTCGCCTAAAAGATGGTTCTATGGTCTGGCAGTCAGCACAACACCCCTATATTCAGGTGACGGCATAAAAACCTAAACAAGTTCTCTCCCGAAAGCTTCGAGTTATCCGCGTAGAAATTAGTTCCATTGGTTCCATCCCTTCACATCTCTCTATCTGGAAAATAAAACTCACCGTTCAGCCAGTCCATCTCTAAAATGTGATTGCCGACATATTGCCGAGGACCCTGTGAGTCTGGGTATAACGGGCTCAAAAGTCCGCTTCCCAAGTTATATCAGTCTGTTAGTCGAATATCTCACACTAAGTCCTATTATACTTATGTAAAGTATTATCTCTAGTGCACTTAAGGAGTCAATTTAAACGCGCCACTAAATCTTCGTTCTGCAGTCACCCAATAAAATATTTTTATTTTGTATTGCATGCCACCACATAATAGCGACATATGTCATAATCGGTCTGACCAAATGAAATTAGATAGAAAGAAAATATTAATCCCACTCACTGCCAAAATGTAGAATCTTAGGGTATCCCAATTTCTGTCAACGATAAGAATAGAATCTGGCGTCTTTAATACGCAAAGTTAGCGGCAGCACAAAGGCTACTTTAGAGTGATGAAGGTTTCTTTGCTGAATCTGCATCATAGTTGGTTTCCTCCATCCTCACCACCATATTATCTACCTTTTTCTCTGTGCAATCATGAAGGTATTATTCTACTATAGCTACGGAGCCGAACTGCATACTAATATTTGTCAGCAGCTCGGTGTCTGAAAAGATGTAACCATCTATTTCTTCGGAACATTTGGCCATCGGAGAGTTATATTGATTTGAATAACAACTTTGAAGAGCATTTTAATATATCCGACGTCAATATAGAGATCGGTAAAGACGTTTCAGACTTTAATCATATACCTTTTGCATCAACATGGAATTCGATTATCTGCCTCTAAGGCATGTAAGTGACTGCATGGTAATTATCTAGTTTAGTTGCCCGCAGCTGTTAAGGTAACCACAATGAAGGCTGCTATTTTAGATTTTGTAATCATCTGAGGTCTTGAGAACATATTTGTTTTAATAGAAAAGTGTGGCTTCACAAGCCACTGCTTCTGAAGACCTGCTGACATCAATGTGCGTGTTTTAATTCGGAAGTGCGCTAATCCACGTCGCTATGCTTTTAATATACATTGATATGGAAATGGGTTATACCAGATCACAATCCTTCTGAGGTCTTCTGATCAGCTGTTTCCATGCTATGTAAACAAGAACACTATAGGAATCTAGTTCAGTTATCCGCAACTACAAGATAAGACCAGCTTCTTCTGGAATCTTATGCATGGCCATCCCAGATCACTTATTTTACTGATGTCCCATCTGTGGACGATGTTTGATAAGGCAGTGCGGTTCCAAAAACCTTATGAGGAGCATTGAGTATACTTGTGTGTGGTTTGATAAGGAAGGTTGGGGTACAGGTCGAACATTCTTGTAAGTAATTATGAACATAAATGTTTCGTGGCTCGATAAGGAAGTGCACACTCCCAAGGCACTCCCCTGCTGAGTCACTGTCGTCGCAGGTAGCTATTATTCCGACTCGTTAAGTAACTCTCAATTTTTCTTAGCCCATTCTTGTGAATAATAACATGTATAAATAAATTTTGTTTATAACGCTTAGGCTATGTCGTTTTCTCTATCACTGTTACGATTCCTACTCTCGAGAGCTTATTTCCAACAAACGGATGAAAAACCAAATTCATACATTCTTCCTTGTGGAATTCATAAACCTCTATAACAATTTACCAACAACCTTCACAAGACGGCTTAAGGAATAATCTTAAGTAGTATCAATCGAAGGAATAATCTTAAGTAGTATCAATCGAATTATTTCGTATTTACAGTATCTTCTTTTTATACACAGTTCTTCCAAGATTATACCGCTATTTTACATTCAAAGTCCTAAATTCTGTAAATCTACATTCACACTGAACCTTAAAATACATATTTTTATTCTATCCAAATTTTGACTTTCAAACTCCATACAAATTTTAAATCAAAAACTTGAAACAATTGGGGTTCAATATGAACGTAGCAGGTTATGGTTTTTACTTCAAATTGGAGTGAAATAAATTGATTACTTTAACATTTCATTATTTACTTACAGGTCTGAAGAGCTGGCTCGTCAAGACAATTGGATTAGCCGTAATGCTGTTAACGTCACCATGACCTTACTTTCTTTTTTCTTACCCATGATATTTGAAGCTTTAGGACTTTTCGAAAAGCGTTATAATTTTGTTTTATAACGCTTAGGCTATGTCGTTTTCTCTATCACTGTTACGATTCCTACTCTCGAGAGCTTATTTCCAACAAACGGATGAAAAACCAATTCATACATTCTTCCTTGTGGAATTCATAAACCTCTATAACAATTTACCAACAACCTTCACAAGACGGCTTAAGGAATAATCTTAAGTAGTATCAATCGAAGGAATAATCTTAAGTAGTATCAATCGAATTATTTCGTATTTACAGTATCTTATTTTTATACACAGTTCTTCCAAGATTATACCGCTATTTTACATTCAAAGTCCTAAATTCTGTAAACTACATTCACACTGAACCTTAAAATACATATTTTATTCTATCCAAATTTTGACTTTCAAACTCCATACAAATTTTAAATCAAAAACTTGAAAACAATTGGGGTTCAATATGAACGTAGCAGGTTATGGTTTTTACTTCAAATTGGAGTGAAATAAATGATTACTTTAACATTTCATTATTTACTTACAGGTCTGAAGAGCTGGCTCGTCAAGACAATTGGATTAGCCGTAATGCTGTTAACGTCACCATGACCTTACTTTCTTTTTTCTTACCCATGATATTTGAAGCTTTAGGACTTTTCGAAAATTGGCATCCGCGTCAACAATTAAGACTTCAATTAGCAAGGTACCGTGACAAAGACAAAACTTCATTTCGCAATAACCACAAATGAATCTGTATAACTTTATCTTTTCAGAATTATGATATTAAATTTATTGAATTTATACTCACTGATGTTTTCGTTCATTTATAAAATCAATAGTAAAGAAGAACCCTTAAGCGAATTAAAGATTAAAAATGATTCAGCCGCACTACAATTGGCTGAAATACATGCATTTTTGAAGGAATTTAGTGCCATTACCACAACTGTTCCCAATGAAATTGCGTATTCAACAGAGGATTTCTCGACCACAACAACAATGGCTAGTGACACAATTACAGATGCAGTGCTAACAACCACAACTGCTGCGATACTTAAAGTTAGATGTTATAATATAACTGTTAAATGCTCAAAACCATGGAGAATAACGACGAGTTTTCCCACGACCACAACAATGGCAGCCACAACTTTAATGTTGTTGAATTTAACAACGACCATGTTGCCAACGACTACACAGATAACCGAACAAAAACCGGATACAACATGGACCACATTACCATCGACCACAACTACAGCCGAATTCACTACGCCTACTACATTAACCACACAATTTTTGGATACCACAACATATTCGGCGACCACAAAATATGATGATACCACCATCTATGACGATTATGATGACTCCTCATCTACCATTATGACCACTGACAATGATTATAGTTCTCCCTCCTCGGTTATGACCTCTACTACAACTGAAAATCCCGGAAATGATACACAATTTGAATATTATGACTATTTTGTTGGTTTTGCTATGAAAGATCCTAGTTTTGTTGATCTCAATGAAGACACAGATAGCAAGTACAAGAGGGATTTAAATAGCATTGAAGACTATGACGAGATAATAAATACTATGGAAATTTCCTAAGGAAAATGAAGTTTACAAAACAACAATGGAACCAAAAAAGATTAACACTAAAAGAAAATCAAAAAAAAATAAAACAAAAATTCAAAGAAAAATAAAAAGGCAAAGGATGGAAAGAGAAAACCAAGGGATGAAAAAGGTCCAGATACACTATCTTTACAATTGTTAAGAACATCAAAATATAGTAGAAGAGATAGAATTCCAACTACTAATACACAACCAACACCTAGTCCAACCACTATCACTACTACTACCAATAATCCAACAACAACAACCATAGCTACTACGATAATGGATTATACTAATCCTTACACAAGCAACACTCATTTTTCATCATCACTGCCTACTGAGCAAATAGATATGGACACGACTACTCGAAATGTGTTGTACGAAAGCAATACGCGTTTACAAAATTTAGCAGATTACTTTATAACCTCAACACCCAAAACCACTGATGATGACACAACCACAACACCACCATCACCAACTACCACCAGCAGTAGCAACAACAGATATTTAAGTACATTATCGAATGCACCAAACAACCAACAGGAGGATGAACTAATTGCTGCTGATGATGATGATGACATATTACAACTTCCCACTACACCTTTTTACATGAAAACCTCGATATTGGACAGACTTCATTATATGACTGGAATGAATTGATGATGGTAATTTTGAAACATGCATACGTACTGTATGTGATGATGGCTTTAGCACCACATCATCAAGTGATTTCGATATAACCACCACCATGGCAACCAGTACCACAACTGAGATGACTTTGTACCAGCAAGTATATGAAAAATTTATCAATCATTAATAAGACGTTTCAAGAAATTGAACAGAATTTAACAACCATGTGTTGGGAAACATCATTGGGACAAGAATTATCAAAGGTGATAGTATTTGATGGGGTAAGTGTTAAAAGCATTAATTGCTAAAAATTGCCACCACACAACAATTTTCAACTTTTTGCAGAGCCAGTCTTTGAAATACATATTTTTTAATAAACCTTTTTTACGTTAGATCCACACTCAGGGGACGTTCCCGATTAAATGCCACACCGCTTCAGTGCGTTCCCTGGTTAAATGTGAAAAAGTGCTGGCAAATATATCTCATACAAAATGCATAAAAATAATTCCGTTTATAATGCGTTCCCCGCTTAAATGATTGCCTTTGGCTGAGTTAAATTTGTAAAGTCCGGAACGAAATTGTTCGCTTAAAATACATAAATTTTTTCAAAATTTTTCGTTAAACACAAAATTATGCTAAAAACAGAACTAGCTAGCTTCTAATTCAAACAAAAACGAATTAAATATTTCCTTTAATAAGAAGAAATAAATTTTTGTCAAGCAAAAAGTGTAAAAAAAAATTTTACTTAAAGAAAAATAATTTATTTAAATGCATTTTTTACGCATTTATGGTATATTATCCTAAATGCGTTACTGTGCATTTAACCGAGTTTTCGCATAAATGACTCCCTGCTTAAATGCGGGGAATCATTTATACGCATTATTGCGCATTTATGCTGGGACTACTGTATTAGTAAAAATAATTTATGGGGAAGGGGTTTTTGTGAATATTTTATTTGAATAATCTTTAAATTCCCTCTGCGGGAAGTCTATTCCACATGCGGCTAGTACGACTGATGAACGAATTCTCTCTGCAATGCGCTGTGCGGTTCACTGGGTGTGCTCTAACAGATAAGCTAGTACTCCAAATGAAAACTTGGACCTGCGCATAAGTTCACTTATTTCTGCAGAACACTTTCTTTATTTATTTTTTTCATGGCAATAACGATATAACGGTATTACAAAACCCTCATTCTGACTGTGATCCAATGAGCAAATAAAGATGGAAACCCTACTGTCATTGATGAGTGTCGACGCTCTCCTTTGCACGCGGTCAAGAAGCTAAAAAATAGAATTTGACAATCCTGCCCACATATGGAAGTTGTATTCCGTCTTTGGTCGGATAAAGGTGGTATAAATAGGGAGTAAGCTCTTTGTGCCTTTTAAGGAACCATAGGATATTATATATACATATAAGCCGGATGCAGTAAAGTCTTTCTTACAAGTATTTCTTTCGACACTTGAAAAACTTGCTTATTCCAACGGACAGCACACTAGATTCTCATGCTCGGAACAGCAAGGGTATGCCACTGTTCAATATCTAATCTACAGATGACAATATTGGCTCCAAGCCTTATGTGTTGACATACAATATTTGATTATGCGTGCATTGAAGTCGACCATATTCACTCAGAGAAATGCACGATTGAATCACAATCTGCATTTTGCCCTCAACATTATCAGGCTTGACCTACGATCGAAGGAAAATGAATGGCAAATGTTACTGTCATTTGCAAAAGAGTAAATAGGGTTGGAATTTTGACAAAGAAGGTTATTAAGAAAAATAAGAAATAGAGAAGTAGAACGAACGGAACCCTGCGATGATCCTGAATTCAGCTGAAACCGAATTTTCTTTTGACCAATTAACATAATATCTATTACAATTTGACCCTCACTGATAAAACAAATACCGTTCGCAGTTCCATTTCATTTTCACTACTTCTCAGTTTTAAATGTTTCAATTCCGTTCGTTCCCTATTTTATTCCATATCGTTAAACATGTTTATAGTTTAAATATCACTAGCTTCCCGTTTTTATCCCATTTCGTTCCCCATAATAAGTGTTCCAATGCCATTCATTCCCAAAAGCTTTGAACAAATTTCACTAACTACTACTACTATCTTATCATATACCTACAAAAATCTATGTATTTAAATATTTTCAAAATTATACTAAGTTATTTTCATCTTTAAATTTTTAAACCATTATTTTATATTTTTATTCATATTCTCCATCAGTCTTAAATCTAATTTATCAATTCAGTTATTGATATCATGAAGCCGTTTAAAATTCTTTTACTCCTCCTTAACAATTTTCAACACAATAAAAAAGATGATAGATAGATCTGAATGTAAAACAAGCTGTCACAAATTTACCAACCAAACCGTTAAATTTTGTATTTTTTTTTTTCGTTTTGGATACGCATACAAATTTATATTTTGCAACAGTCAGTGAAAGTTTGTAGCCTTAAGGAAAAATATGGGTTTTCCATAAATTATGATAAGAAAGAGCAAGAACCCAGCAAACAATTTTGCACTATTTATTAATTTTGATGACTCGAAAAGAGATATATTGTAGAAGGCTAAATAGCATTTCATTAACATTTGAAGTTTATTTTTACACAACTTGTGACTAGTGTTGCCAGGTATGTTCAGCATAAATCGTCAAATTTTCCAATAAAAATCGTCAAAATCGTCATTTTATTTTCAAAACTCGTCAAAACAAAATATATTTGTTACAAGTGGGATAAAGTTTTAATAAAAAAAAGAATAATAATGCAATTCACATTTCAAATGCTCATGTACTATCGGTGTAATATAATCTGTAATTTAAACTTCGAAAATCATGAAATTTTATAACGATAGCACTTTACCACTTTAACTGTTAATTACTTCTACATAATTCTGTAAACACCACTTCAGTAGCACAATTTTTTAAATCTTAAATTCTTTTACATAGTTTAGAAATTTATTAACAATAATAGTGAATTTTATCGTTGATCTATAAATTTATGTGTGAGATTTTATTTGTTCGGTTTTAGATCATGACAAATTTTTCTCTAAATTAACAGAAAAATTATAATTTTTATATGATAATTTACTTTGACTATTAGAATAAAACACAGAAAAAGTTATTAGACACTAGCATGAATGGAATGCATTTTCTGACCCCACTACGGTCTTCATCACATTCTTCGTGCCATTTAGTGTTAATCGTAAATATCTTCTATTTAACTCACACGTTGAAGAAATTGGGTAACGTTAAATCCCACATTACTCTCACACATAAATTTATAGATCAACGATAAAATTCACTATTAACCACTCACCAGGTACAGTGCAAAAATCGTTTAATGTATATGCTCGTCATATGTATTAATAAAAAATCTTTAATGTTGTTGATATGCTTTGCCAATGTAGAAGGATAGTATATGATGACATTAGAGAAAAGAACTGCCATTTAAAGTTTTAACTGAAAGTTAAACTGGCAACTATGATAATGACTAGGGAAAAAAACAAAACACACTATAAATAGAAATCGTTCGTGGTAAATTCATTCTAACTCAAACACACAGAGTAATGTGGGATTTAAAGTTACCCCAATTTCTTAACATGTGAGTTAAATAGATGATATTTACGATTAACACTAATGGCACGAAGAATGTTGATGAAGACCGTAGTGGGTCAGAAAATGCATTCCATTCATGCTAGTGTCTAATAACTTTTTCTGGGTTTTTATTCTAATAGTCAAAGTAAATTATCATATAAAAATTATAATTTTTCTGTTAATTTAGAGAAAAATTTGTCATGATCTAAAACCGAACAAATAAAATCTCACATTTATTAACAATGTTATTTTCTTTAATTATTAAATTTCGACTTCCATTAACGAATTAAAGTTTCGAATTGCATTACATGTGATGACATAGTTTTAATACAATAAATTTTGAAATTTTTGATTATTTCATATTTTTGGGTTGGTTTTAATATTGCTAAAAATTATTTATTATTTTATTTATTATTTATATTATTATTTATTTTATTTAAATATTGTTTATTACTGCATGTTTTCCCATTTTCAAATATAAATTGTGAATATCTGAAGTTTTACTTTGAAACACATTATTTATGTTATTATTAGGCCTGTTTTTTAAGCACCGGAATTTATTTTGGATTTATAAATGAGAATATTCGAACTCGATGTTTGTTTCGCAAAAGCTTGGATGTTTTTTTTTTTAATTTAAAAATATTTTATTTTTATCTCAATCTTACACTAATTAAACTTTATGAAAATATAAATATTAAAAAAGCAGGGTTGGCATTCAATAACTTTTCATAATAACGATTAGCTATCACAGTAACACTAATAGCGGAATGGAAATTTAAAAAAAGCGATTCCATTAAAGACATGTTTCTTCTTATGTAAACGGTTTTAGTTTTCTATTTAACCTGTTTGATTTTGAAATATCTTGAACTACTTAAAGTAAAAAATAACGTTAAAATACAGAAAACGACGATTTATAACGTTATTTTGTTTATGTAACACAATTTAATGCGTAGAATTTTCACATAAACCCTGTAAAGACACATGGCACTATTGGAATCGTAGTTTTAAAACGTTTATAACGGCATTGGTGTGTCGTGGCAGGCAACTCTCATTGTAATGAAAAGGTAGTGCTTTGCCAACCATGAAAAAAGTAAGCACATACTCAGGGAACTTCTACTGTAAATATTTGTCGTTGTTTCAGTGTTAATACATTATCTTTATTTTTAAGTGAAAAAAACAGTCATTTGTAGAAGAAATTTAATTTTTGACTACAATTGTAGTTCATTTCAAAAACAAACCACATTAAATTACAGTATTATGATTTTACATTCATTTTATACAGTAATTTTTTGTATTTAAAAAAATAAAACAAATTAAGTGTTTGTTTATTTTTTACTGCACTGACTGATTAATTAATAATACATATAATACTCATTAATAATACAATTGTAGTTAATTTTTTGAACAGTAAAAAACAAATGACTATGTTAGTTGAATTTACTAAAATGTAAGTCGTTCTTTTTCAGGTGAAATTTCATTTGTTTTTAGCTGCATTTGCAGTGGTCTTTACCGTTATTAAGTGCAGAAAATAAATTAAAATAAAAGTAACATGAATCCACAAAATAACTTTTTTGCTAAACTTTCAATAAAAAATAGTTTTTAATATTAACGAAATAATAAAAATCCAAAAATAGATCCGGCGATTTTTTAATAATAGCAAATAAACATGTTTTACTGAGATATTAAACGTTTGTCAAAAAATCGTCATTTCGGAAGCAAAAATCGTCAAATCGTCATTTAGTAATTTAGGTACTAAAAATCGTCAAAATGACGATAAATCGTCAAACCTGGCAACAGTGCTTGTGACAAAAGAATATTACTTTACACTGATAGAAATTTCCATCATAGTATTAATGAATCGATTTCATCAAAATGGATTCATTGATTTAATGAATAATTGCATTAACTGAATGAAAATTCATTAATATTGTTAATTTCTTCATAAATTTTTGTATACCTTTTTTCATACATTCATAGAAAAATTCATTAAATCAATGAAATTGTCGAATTTTTTTTTAATAAAAATTTTTACTGTAATATGTAAAAAAAACTAGTTTAGTGTAATGTTGTGATTTTTTTTATATATAGTACATTTCGAAATAAAAAAATAATCGCTGAAGTTAAATATTACAATTGATATAAATTTTTTTGTTAAACAGAATTAACTAAAATTTGAAAATACATTGATTTGAGCTGCTCTGAAATCATTTAGTGTATAAAGTTTTGATGTGAAATGACTACAAAATACTTAAACAATTTTCTAAAGTCAGCATAAGTGCTTTTGTAAAAAGTCAACCGATTTTATTTAATTATTTTTTTATGTTAACCTCTTTAAAAAGTGTAGTATAAGAAGAAAAAATTGTTGTTTTGCTATAAAAGTAATGAAGATATTTCGTTTAAACTATGAATTTTATTCATAACGTTTATTTTAGAATTAACAAAAAAAATTTCATATGCATTTTGAAATTTTCATTGACTTAATGAAACTAATCATTAAAACCGATTTAATGGAACGTGTTTCATTTATTCAATGAAACATTTCTTTGAGGACTTTGTTTATGAAAAAATTCATTCAGAATCAATGAAGGAATTATTAATACTGCCCACAAATTTCTATCAGTGTACGAGCTCGATATTTTGTTGCCGGTAGTTTTATATGCCGGAATATATTATGATGGAAAATTAATTATTTTTTAACGAATTTGTTTCAATAAATTAAGTTTATTCTTTTGAGTGAATGTTTTTGTGATTTCAGGTTTAAAATATTTACCTTAAAGGAATCCATAATTCATTAAAGGTGGAAATTCTTTCTTTTAAACCCCATTTATACAAAGATTTTATAAAAACCCAAAAGATATATTCAAAAAATTGACCCATACCTCAAAAAAAATATTTTAAATTTCATACTTTTTGCATAAATTGCTTGTGCAGGACAAGCAATTTCTATTTGCTCCTCCCTGTAAACATCCCAGTGTAGAAACAGTAATGACAGGTCATTACTTTTCCCAATGACAGTAATGACAGAAGCTTACTCTATGCATTATTTTAACACAAATAATAAGGACTTACACTCAACAAAAAAAAGTCGAAAATTTAACAAATCTAAATGTTTTATCAAGTTTGCATAATTTTCGGAAAATATCACTTAAATTTATTAAGACTATAATTATCTTGACTTTATTAAAAAAAAAAAACGTTAACGTAGCCTGGGGACAAAGAGGCCTATGAACTTAATTTTAAGTATGACTACAAGATTTACCTTTATTCTAAAAATATTTAAACCGTGTTGGCCGGGGGACAAAAGCATCCATGGAATTTAATTTAAATTATAACTTCAAGATTATTAAGTCTTTAAATGGATAAATACCAAAATTGTTAACGCTAGATAAAAATTATTATTTTGTGTAACTTGATATATATACTTTCACTTTTCACCAAAACAATGACCCAGTAGGAAATTTACAGAATAACATTTTAAGTGTTAAAAAATCGTTTGGCCAAAAATAACCCTTAAAAATAAGATTGGGGGATATAAGAATTGCGTTTACACTTTCAATCGCATGTCCGAATTTAATAAAAATCTGAAAGATGTTATTCTGTAAATTTCCTAGTGGCTATGTTTTGGTGAAAAGTGAATACATTAAATGTATATGGATGAAGTTACACAAAAATAATAATTTTTATGAAGTAAAAAAATTCTTTCTTAACCTCAACATTTCTAAATTAAATTTCTCAAATGCATTTTAATTAAAAATTAAGTGCGACTGTCTATATGACATTAATATAACACTGTACTAAAATACATTATAAAATGTGCCCTGTTGCGATTGTCTCAACTTAAAACCGCAAAAGTTGTCACCCTGAACCGTAAAAACCATACGTCAATCTGGTAACATTGTGAAATAGAGACGGAGGGATTAGAAAAATAAACAAAAAATCTAAAAATAGAATATTTGTGTTGTTAATGTTGTCACTTCTGAGTATAATATACAATAACTGAAAAAGCTAATAGGAAAGAAAACTGCAATTAGCTGCATTAGATTTGAGGCCATACTTGGGTGTGATCGCTAAACTTCATGACTTGGTATTGTTACGTTTGTAATGTAAGATGAGCGCAGGTTTGATTCTTACAGCCGCAGGTTGTTGAAAAATTTATCATATAGAGACAATCTGACAATTATAAGACACAAATAATAATACAATTTAAATGGAAAATCACTGATGAGCATGTCCATAAAAAGGCAGAAACTAGTCTAGTCTGATTTAAAAATAATAGTGTTTATAATTTTTAGAGAAAAACGTTTATTCTTCTTCCTAACCTCAACATTTCTAAAAATATTTTTGTTGATCCATTTAAAGGCTTTATAATCTTGAAGTCATAATTAAAATTAAGTATCATGGATTTTTTTTTTTGTCTCCCGACCAATAAGAGTTAAAATTTTTTTGAATAAAAGCAAATATAATTATAGTCTTATCAAATGTAAGGGATATTTTTCCGAAAATTCTAAAATGTGGGTATTTTTTCGGACAAAGGTGTAAAAATTAAAACTATATGATTCAAGTTACATAAAATAATTATTTTTATCGAGTTTAGATTTTTTTATCAATTTAAAATATTTACAAACTTGTAGTCATCATAAACATTAAGTTTCATGGGTATTTTTTGACCCCAGGCCACTAAGCGTTAAATATTTCTTAAATAACAATAAAGACAATACGAGTTTTAATAAATTTAAGTAACATTTTTCCGAAAATTATGCAAATTTTGATGAAAACATTCAAATTTTGTTCAATTTTTGAACAAAGGATCTATTTTTATTTTATGAAAGGAAAGGAGTCGCTCAAATTATGTTCTTTAACAACAACTATTATATTATATGACGATGTCATATGTCATTTTAAAAAATCTGTAATATTAATTTTTATAAAAAGGGGGTTTTGCATTTTTAATTTTGTGGGTCATATTGGATTCCTGGCTAAAGTGTGTTAATGATGTCCGATGAAGTCAGAATTCCATATCTGAATA
>CM037853.1:159209505-159294031 GCA_021234595.1 Delia radicum | reverse complement strand
ACGAATTTGGGGATTCTTGTTGCTAAATGGCGATTTTAATAAAACAGCAAGATGGCAACACTATGAAATACAGTCAAACAATCACTATTTTCCGTTAAATTCAAAATTGCTACTATTCTGTAACCAGTAATTGCAGATCAGTCGAGCTTTTTCTAGAAGTGATGCCAACTGGTATAAATACCAGTGCGCCGCGAATAAATGAGTCAGTCGTCGTAATTAAATCGTCGAAGTCGTTAAGTTGTAATCGAAACGTGATAACTATCAACCTTAAGCTACAGCTAATTAATTTAGTGTGAAACGGTTATTTAATAAATCTAAAGTTAAATTAAATAAAAAGTGTTTTATTTTGCAAATAAAAGAATCCGTAAAATTGTTTATTCAACGGGAATTAAACAAAACACGATTTATAAAAGGCTAAATCGTAACAATTGGTGTCAGAAGTGAAATTTGCAATAAACTTTAAATAAAAAAAAAAAAAAAAAAAAAAAAAAAAAGGACAATCATGAAATTTGAGGAGCTGAAAGTTGAGCAACTCAAAAAGGAGTTAAATAAGCTAGATCTTCCGACAGCAGGTAATAAAGCGGAGCTGCAAAAAAGGCTTATAGATGAATTCAAGAGGGGCGTGGCATTGACATCGGAGCGCACGATTTTGAGGAAGAAAAGGTAATGGAAGTATCCACCCTCACTGCACCAGCAATACAGACTTTAATGCAATGTTTGCTGCAATGATGGAGCAAATGACGAAAATTCAAGAAACTTCTAGAGCCACCAACGAGAAACTTCTATCGGAAGTTCAAGAAACTTCTAGAGCCACCAACGAGAAACTCGCAGAAGTTCAGGAAAAACTTCTAGAGCCAGCAACGAGAAACTTTTAGCTGAAGTTCATGAAAATTTCTAGAACCACAAACGATAAATTACTGGAGATTTCTGAGGTAATAAATAAGAGTAGATTCCATTGAATGCAAATTCGATGAAGAGCTGGCTGACTTAAAGAATAAAATGAACAATCTAGAAAATTGATATAGAGGCAAAAATTAAACAATCTGCAAATCCAAGGCGGACCGGGTGCGAGTAATATCAGAAACTTCTTGTAAGACAAAGACTCCCAGTTTTGATGGCAGTACACCATTTACAGTATTCCAGTTCCAGTTTGATACGGTTGCCAGCAAAAATGGTTGGAGCGATGAAGAAAAAGCAATACAGTTGATTCTTGCTTTAAAAGGCACCGCAGCAGAAGTTCTCGAAACTGTCCCTATTAGCTGCAGAAACAATCATGGTGACATTATGGCGGCACTACAACGTAAGTATGGGGTGAACATAAGAAAGAGATATACCGTATGGAGCTACGAGGCAGAGTACAAAAAGCCAATGAGTCTCTTCAGACTTTGCAATGGAAATTGAGCGTTGGTGGTGCAGCTGATTATCCTGGCGAAAATCACCCGTTTTTGGATCAGTTTAAAATAGAGGCATTTGTGAATGGCATTCGTGATTTTCGATGTCAAGCATGCGGTCTGTGCTACGCAAAAGTTATCTTTTGCAGCAGAAACTGTTTCCTTTGCGTTAGCTCAAGAGACTGCTAAAGTAAATTCGAAAGCCACAATTTTGCAGAGCTCGAAAAAATCGAGGTTACCGACGAAAAGGAGAGTAGTCTCATTAAGGACATCAGGAGGCGATTAATGAGGCATTTGCGCAGAATCAAAAAAAGCCCGAGGGGTAAATGCTATAACTGCGGAAAAGTCGGCCATTTTCAGCGAAATTGCAAGCGCCACGTAAAAGATCCAGATCTGCTTCTCCACGAGGAAACAATAAGCGGTCTAACAATGCATCATCACACGAAGTCACCGTTAAACTAAAACGAGCCAGCACAGAGGGGCATGAGCTGGCTCCCACAAACGAGGGCCCCACGATCTCCATATCAGTATGCAACAGAAAAACAGCAACCTTACTGCTTGTGGCTACATCAACGGAGAAAATCGCATTTTTACTATAGACAACGGAGCATCACATTCCATTATAAGGACAGATTTAGTAAAGCGGAGAATCGAGCAATTGAGCAATATAAGATTGCGTACAGCTACGGGGAGAGTCTGCCACTGTTCATGGAAAAATTAATGTGAAGGTAGCTATGGCCAACATCGTTGCGTATCATGAATTTATCGTTGCCGATATTGTGGACGAAGTCATCATTGGTGCAGATTTCATGATAAGACATAACATTAATCTGCACATGGGACAACAAACAATGATTTGGCGTAATATTGAATACCCCTCGATGTTGGTTATGAAAGTAAGGCCCAAGTAAGAAAGCTAGTAGCCATTGAGAACCAAAAATTACCACCACAATCCGAAAATTTGGTATGGGCCCGTGTGGAGGGAGATTGTGAGGATAACCGTTTGTGGGTAGTAGAACCAACTGAAATAAAGAGTGACTTATTAACAGCAAAAGCTCTCGTCAAAACTTGCAAAGATGGAAGAGTTCCCGTGAGAGTGCTAAATCTATCTAGCCATGAAAAAGTCGTCAAACAAAACATCGAAATAGCTCAATGTGCTCCAGCAGAGGCAGTAATAAATAGCGAAGTGAAACCCGAACCTGTTAAAATATCCGCAAGAGAACGTGAAATACTAGACGAACATATGGGAAAATGGATAGCCGGTTTAGCAGCGCCTGACAAAGAATAAGGCGAAACAGCTACTTAAAAAGCATGCATCTGTTTTTGCCTTAAAAAGCCAAAATCAAGGTAGAACACACAGAATTGTAAAGCACGAAATAAACACCGGCGAAGCAAGACCAATAAAACAAGCGCCCAGAAGTGTACCCCTCGCAAAACGAAATGAGGTGAAAGAGATAGTAAACGAAATGAAGCAGAACGCGTAATCGAACCATCTTCGAGTCCTTGGAGCTCGCCAGTGGTCTTTGGTGAAAAAGAAGATGGCGGTACCAGATTTTGGTGTCGTTATAAAAAATTAAATGAACCGTCACCAAGAAAGACAGCTATCCACTACCTAGGATCGATGACACCTTGGATACGCTTGCCGGAGCCAAATGGTTTTCCACCTTAGACTTGCAAAGTGGTTACTGGCAGGTGGAGATTGCAGATAAAGACAAAGAGAAAACCGCCCTTTAGTACAAGTGAAGGTTTGTGGCAGTTTAAAGTTATGCCATTCGGACTCTGCAATGCTCCGGCCACATTTGAACGCCTTATGGAACGTGTATTAAAGGGACTTCACTGGACAACATGCTTGGTGTATCTTGATGACATATTGTCATGGGAAAGACTTTTGATGAACATCTCAAAAACCTGGTTGAAGTCTTTAAACGTATATCATCGGCAGGACTAAAACTTGGCATAAAGAAATGCACACTGTTCCAGAAAGAGGTAAAATATCTGGGTCATCTTGTAACAGCAGACGGCATTTCTACTGATGAAGATAAAATACGAGCTGTAAAGGACTGGCCTCGCCCGAAAAATCTTCATGAATTGCGAAGTTTTCTGGGTCTTTGCACTTACTACCGACGATTCGTACCAATTTTGCCAGCATAGCCGCCAGCTTACATGAACTGACCAAAAAGTCGAGACCGTACCAGTGGGGTGAAGCACAGGAAAGTGCGTTCCAAAAGCTAAAAGAATTGTTGTCTACGGCACCAGTTCTGACATATCCCATCGCTGGAGAAAAATTTGTGCTAGATAGCGATGCGAGCGGCTACGGAATAGGAGGCGTGCTTTCACAGGTGGTCAACGGGACAGAAAAAGTTATTGGCTATTACAGCCGAATACTTTCGAAGCCTGAGAGGAACTATTGTGTTACGCGACGCGAGCTGCTGGCAGTAATAGAGTGCATAAAACATTACCACAAGTATTTGTATGGCCAACATTTTACGCTGAGGACTGACCATGCTGCACTTAGATGGCTGTTACAATTTAAAAATCCTGAAGGACAACTTGCGCGCTGGATTGAACGCCTGCAGAGCTACGATTTTAATATCGAGCACAGGGGAGGTACAAAACACAGCAATGCGGATGCCCTCTCGCGGCGACCCTGTAACTTGGAGTGCAGACATTGCGTTAAAGCCGAAAAGAAAGAATGTGTAGTTGATATTCGGCTAATGCAAATAGAATCGGAAGAAGACTGGTCAACAGCGCAAAGGAATGACCCAATCCTGTCAAAAATTGTAGTGGCTAAAGAGGAAGACAGAAGACCTACCCGCAATGAAATATCAGCAGAGGACCACTTTTGAAATCTTATTGGGCACAATGGAATAGTTTGAAACTGGTAATGGTTGCTTATATCGCACGTGGGAGAGTGCAGACGGCAAATCTTCATCTAATTTAATAGTCGTGCCGTCCTCTAAGATGAATGAAGTATTGAAAGAGTTCCATAATGGTCCCAGTGGAGGTCATCTAGGCATAACAAAAACCCTAGAAAAATTAAAACAGCGGTTTATTGGGTTGGATGTCAACAAGCTGTAGCCGATTGGATAGCAAACTGCACAGAATGCATCGCGGCCAAAGGTCCAGTAAGGAGAAGTCGAGGACTACTTCAGCAATACAACTCAGGTGCGCCATTTGAGAGGATAGCGATGGATGTTGCAGGCCCATTTCCTGTAAGCAACGCTGGAAACCGATATGTGCTAGTAGTAATGGATTACTTTAGCAAATGGCCAGAGGTATACGCCATCCCCAACCAAGAAGCAAAAACGGTAGTGGAAGTATTTGTGAACAACTGGGTGTGCCGTTATGGTGTTCCAATAGAATTGCATTCTGACCAAGGTAGAAATTTCGAATCCGGCGTGTTTAAGGAAATGTGTGAGCTATATGGCATAAGAAAAACCCGGACAACGCCACTTCATCCACAGTCTGATGGCATGGTCGAGAGATTTAATCGCACTCTGGAAGAATACTTGCGAAAAGTGGTGAGCGCCCATCAGAAAGACTGGGACGAGCACATACAAAAATTTTTATTAGCATATAGGTCGGCTGTGCATGACTCTACCTCTAGAACACCAGCAAAAATTATTTTTGGAACCGAATTGAGACTGCCTGGAGATTTGGAATTTGGCTTTAAGCCTACACCGTTAGATGGGAACGAGGAAAACTCTTCTCGAGCGCAAGAAAATTTGAATGAATTACATGACTTTGTGCGCGGTCGAATTAAAATGACCAGTGATGAGATGAAAGCCAGATACGACCGAGCCGGCAAACTCTGAGGGATTCACTGAAGGTCAGCTGGTTCTACTTTTCAACCCACAACGAAAGAAAGGATTATCTCCTAAACTACAGACGCATTGGGATGGGCCTTATCGAGTGATCAAGAAGTTGAACGATGTTGTCTACAGGATCCAGAAGTACAACAGCCCAAGATCTAAAATGAAGGTGGTCCATCTTGAACGACTAGCAAATTACGGAAAGGGAGATAGTGTGCCTATTCGGGACGAACAGGCTTAAGTGGGCGGCAGTGTTACGAATTTGGGGATTCTTGTTGCTAAATGGCGATTTTAATAAAACAGCAAGATGGCAACACTATGAAATACAGTCAAACAATCACTATTTTCCGTTAAATTCAAAATTGCTACTATTCTGTAACCAGTAATTGCCAGATCAGTCGAGCTTTTTCTAGAAGTGATGCCAACTGGTATAAATACCAGTGCGCCGCGAATAAATGAGTCAGTCGTAATTAAATCGTCGAAGTCGTTAAGTTGTAATCGAAACGTGATAACTATCAACCTTAAGCTACAAGCTAATTAATTTAGTGTGAAACGGTTATTTAATAAATCTAAAGTTAAATTAAATAAAAGTGTTTTATTTTGCAATAAAAGAATCCGTAAAATTGTTTATTCAACGGGAATTAAACAAAACACGATTTATAAAAGGCTAAATCGTAACAATATTATATGAGCTCGAAGTAAAAAGATTATTACCATTGATCTAATTAAAATTTAAGAAAAGTTGTATTGAAAACGTAGTATTAAATATGTGAAAAATACACTGAAATCGTGAAAAGGGGAACTAGAGTCTAATAGTGTAGTACACTTGATCCATGTGTATTAGACACTTGTTCCCGGGGATAAAGTGCGTTCACAACAGTGGTTTGATCCCAGGAATGAAATCCATAAAGTAAACAAAACACTTTGAAATTAAACAAAATATTGTTTAATATGTCCAACACTTTTGGCACAGAATCTTCAAATATTGTGTTATTATATTTTACATCACGTTTATTAAAATTCGAAAGTAGTAAGAAAATCTTCAAAGTTTTTGTAAATTGAAATATATAAGTGTGGGGTCTCTTGGGACCTCTGGTCCACATGGGTTAATGATGCCCAAAATTTTTTATTTTCAACCTTAAGTCATGATGATAAAAAAAAAAAAACAACAAACAGTATAAAAGTAGCTAATTTTCGATTTTAAATATTTTATGACAACAAGTAAGCCAAAAATTACCAAAAAAACACAATTTCCTAGAAATTTGCAAATATTAAATCAAGTGTGCCAGGGGATATTTTAAAATTTTTTATTTTCGATCTCTAACATGTTTCAAATAAGTCACTGGAGTCCAAATCTCAATTTTTGCGATTTTGTTGAGGAAATTTTTTTTAAAACTTGAAATTGCAGATTTGAGTTAACAGTTCCAAGGGATCAAGTGTGTCTAGTTTCCCCTACTCAATCTTCATTTTTTTTTTTTTTAATCTTATTCATATATGGAATTCTGACTTCATCCGCTACCATTAAAAAACTTTAGCCTGGAATCTAAAATTGCCCACGAATTTGATAAAAATTCAAAAACGTGTTTTTTTTTAGTTAATTTTAAAGATTCTTTAAAATGCCTTATTTGGAGATGTCGAATTGCTACAACAGTTGTTAGTTTATAAATAAAAATAAATTGGAAAAATTATTATTCTTGTTTGTGTGTGGAGCATAGGGCTGCCAGACGGCCTGGATTTTGTTTGATTTACAAGAGTTTTAAGTGCTTGTCGAGAATCAAACAAAAAATATGTTTTGTCAAGATTTTTAAAGCACAATCAAATACGCCTTAATTTTTTTTTTTCATTTTTTCAAAGTTTTCCTTAAAACCAGTTTTGTAAAAAGCTAAAAAAAATCGTGCTTTTTGCAGGCCAATTATTCAATTTATTTTAGAAACTACACACAGAGAATTTTTTGGACGAGTTTTAATTACATTTTTTCACTAAACTGATGAAGTTTTCTTCACAATGTAAATGAAAAATTTCTTAAACTTCATGAAAAATAGTGTTAGTGAAACTTTTTCATTAGTCGTATGAAATTTTTAATAAAAAAAAATGTTTTTTCCATTACATTTTAAAAAAAAACTGCATTAATTTAATGAAAAGTTCCAATGGACGAGTTCGAGTGACATTTCATAGATCTAAAGCAAACATTCATTAATATCAGGCAGAGAATTATCTCAGTGTACGTAAACGAAAAATGGGATCGTTGTTAAACATATAACAAATATATCATTAGAGCAAGGAATTTCATGCAAAGGCATGTTTGCAGTCAGTAGCCCAAAATCGATTTTAACCAAATACTTTTCCGAACCAAGAAATTTATAACAAAATGGCGTCGGGTTGCTGTTTCATATTTTTACATATTTTTGTACAACTGCATATTTTGCTATAAATGCATATTTTATGGCATATTTTGTAATTTTTTGCTGAATGTTTTGCATATTTTCAATTCAATTCGCTTTTTTGCATATTCAAAATAAACAAATGAAAACATTTGTCACCCTGAACATGTCATCTAGTTTTCATTTGTTAGACATTTATATTGGATTTAATTTATTAACCAACAAGCTCGAGTAATAAATCGATTTTTCAAAATCCAAAAATTGTTTTATTTATTATATTTATTTTTAATTTTTTATTTTTTTATTTTTATTTTATTTATTTATTATTATTATTTATTATACAATATTTTTTTGATTTTTAGTCGATATTTTAAGATTTTTAGTGCATATTATTTGGTTTTAAGTGCATATTTCGATACAAATGCATATTTTGGATTCTTTACTGCATTCACAATATTTCGTTTTTAAAATCGAAGGAATATGAACTTAAAAACTACTAAACATACAGTTAAAAACCGGTCTCACAGGAAAACTTTGGTAATGTAATGCATTACATTTAAGTGTATACTCCTTACATGTATAATTATTTTCCAACAAAGGGTAATGGATTACCGATAATGGGTTACATAATGCATAACTTTGTTATGAATACTCCTTACATTCAGCATTTTTTCGAAACATATAAAAATAAGGTGACCAATGGTTGACTACATAATCCATTACATTGTAATGTATACTCGTTACCTTCAACAATATTTTGAAACATGAAGTAATGAGTGATGCATCATTACCTTTTAAATTTTTTAAACACATTATATAATGAATGAAATACACACGTAAGGTAATATTTAAAATATGTTTTTGCAAATCTATATTTAAACACATTACTTTGAGATTTTTGGTTAGCATGAGGGTAAGGTATATATTTTCAACATAACAAAAGAAACTCGAAGCACAAAAATTCATTTACATTTTAAACAAGTAATTATTATATGGGACTTTAGCTCAGTTGGTAGAGTTCTCGCCTAATAACCAGAGACCCCTGGTTCAAATCGTAACGCCACTATATTACTTATTTAATTAAAAACTATTTGTAAACATTTTTTTTTTATTTTTTATGAAGGTCAATTTATAGACTCATTACTTTTCCCAATCCGGTAACCATATAAGTAACCAGTTTCTTTACCCCCTACTAGGTAATGAGTCCACCCATTACTTTTAGGCTCATCCACTATAAAATTCATCAATGAAGTAAGGTGTATTGTAATACGTGGAGCCATATACCGATACATTGCTTTACACATTATTTGGTAATGTGTGGTTTTGCTAGGCTACTCAATTTTCTTTTAAATAATTTTTTTTCATTTATTTTCAACTATTAAAATATGACCTCAAAATCCGTAAAAAAAATGATTTTGTCTTGTTTTTAAGCCGTGTGTCCACTAGCAAGTCACTTGCGGAAAAACTTCTGCAAGTATTTGCTGAAGTGTTTCCACTCAAACCGAAACTTGCGGAATTCTGCTTCCAGAAGTAGTTTGTAGAAGTTATCACGACGAACTTGCTGCAAGAAATTGCAGACGTGTGAGTACAGCTTGCAGTAGTTTGCTTTTTTTACGAATTTGGCCACTTTGGCCACTTTTTTTTTTTCTTTTCTTTGTTTACTTCTTGACCAAACTGCGTTCGGAGGTTGTGCAATTTCCTTTTGACATCTTCTTCGGGTGCGTCTATATTATTGGCTATTGCCTTTAAAGCATTTTGTTTTTTAATTTCATTCTTACACACAGTGAAATAAAGTGCCAACCGAATTGAAAAGTGTATTTTAATTGTAACAACTTATAAATTCAGCTAGTACAACGATATTTTTATTCGACTTCCGAATATTTTAGGTGTTGCAACTAAAGTTTAGTTTAATTAACAGAACTTTTTTGGGAAAATTGATACTTAATTTTTCCAACCGACCGTAATTCGTAATAACCGAATTTGAGTCGTAGTAATCGAATTTTTGTTGGCCAATGGCTACATTTTTCTCTGTGTGTTTAGTCTTTTGAGGACGTGTCCCATAATTCAGGATAACTTTCTTGTTTTTCAATTACCAAATGTTTTTTTTCACTACTCCAAATGAATTTATTTTTGTTCATTTTTATAAATTTTGAAAAGAACTCAAAAAAAAAACACACAAAACAATACTGAAAACAGAAGAGACTTCTTCTGCAAGTCTTCAAAACACTTGTAGTTCACAGTAAGTCGTTCAAGTTACTTCCAGCAAGCAACAAACACGTGTTTCCACATATTTGCTGCAAGTAACTTCTGCAAGCCGTGACTTCTGGAAGTCGTAATACGTGTTTACAACTTCTGGAAGCAACTTCCGCAAGAAAACTTGATAGTGGACACACGGCTTTACGATCAAAAATTAAATACAAAATTTAAAAAAAACTTCCAAATAAGTAAAAATTATGGAAAATTAACTCACAAATTTTTAAAACGATAGTTTTCTATTTAGTTTGAATGTATATTTCTTTAAAAACTAAGTTTACCGATTACTTTTAAATAAACTACATTCCGTTACTGTTAAAAAATCGTGAGTGTGCTCACTTATTTTCCTTTTTTAGTTGCATGAAATTACTTGCCTTGTTTATGAAAATACGTGAAAAAATTTGCGAAAATTAATATCAAATGAATTTCTTTTAGAAAATGAATATTTAATGAAACTTTGTTTTATGTGCAGAAAATTAGTTTTATTTTAAGAAAATCCATTGTTAAGAAGAATAGAATAAAAAATAGGCTTATACTTTATAAACTGAGAAGACAAATATGTTTTTTGCTTTTTTGTTTACCATTTTTTGAGATTTGTACTCATATTACTTAAAACATGTTTACTTAAAAATACATCCAGAAAACAGTCTCATCAGTTGTGGCCAGCGAATTTGTTGCCACTAGAATTCTGGCGGTTACGATAACTATCGTAATATTAAATTATATTTTTAGTCGCTAAAGTTAATATTCAGTTGACTAACCCAATATTACATTCCAATTAAATCTTATTACGTTCTACAAAATTTTATTGAAATTAAAAATCTTTTTGATTTTTCTTTTATTGAACCGTGATTAATACTCCCCTGTACTACTGGTTGCACCACAACCACTTTTAATCTTTATTGCCTTATTTGCTATTTAAACATTTGAATATTTTATTTTTCTTAAAACAAACTAACTTTTTGTGTTTGTCTTTTCCGAGATTTGAATTCGGTAGTTCGATGTACAAGGCAATCTCTCTTTTGTGGTGTAGTGGGTAATTTATAAATATTGAGTTCTAAATTTGAATTAAAATATTTTGTTAGGAAAACAAATTCGTTTATCAATACCAATCATTAGTTGCTTCTATAAACAATGCAATACACAATTCGGTTGGTAATACTGAAACCCTAATTTAGTTTCATCTTTGATTGGGAAAACTGTATTTGCAGTAACCAATTTTGATTATGGACAATTTTTTTAAAAATTTTTTAGATATTACCAATTTTCTTGCATTATTACTAAATATAAATAATTGTTTCTAACGTACACAATTACTAACCGACAGTTGATTAGAAATGTCAATAATTGGAAAATACGATAGTTTTTTCAGTTCCTTTTGCCTCCTTTTAATTTCCAATAAAGTATTTTGCTTTATTAATCGATTATTGGTAGTTCAAAATAAAATAATGTGCTATCAAAAAAATGTTAATGGTTTCGACCGAATTCTAGCCAATCCCTTTTCTGGCTGTAGCTATTTGTTAGAATTTTTGAGTCTTAAAATTGCTTTTTTTTGTATTCTTCGCTTTAAAAGCTTTTTTCTTAAAGTGTTTTAATATTTCTTTTAAAAACCGTAATTATTATATCTTTTTTTAGTTTTACTATGTTTTGCTTTTACAATATTTTTTTTTTTTTTTGCCATAAATATAATGGAATTAGCTATATTTTGTCTTCTCTGTTAATAAATTATAAAAATTATAAATAGCACACATTAAGCTTAAGTCCCCCTAAAGTATGCAACAGCAAGTTTAAAAAATGTAGCACATGCAAGCGTAGCGTAAATTTACTTTAATTACAACTTAAATATCACTCATACGTCTGGTTTGCACCACTAACACTCACAAAATACATATTATGAATACGAAATAATTATATATCACTCATACGTCTGGGAGTGTTTTATTTTATTGTAATAATACGAGTTCCTTAAATATAAAACTGCCAGTCACTCACAAGAACGTTACCATAAAAGTTCAACAGTTATTTAAATATGTAATCGGTAAAGTTGTTTCCTTGGCATATGCACTTAAATTACCAAAGAAATATTTTTTTTTAACTTTCTGTCTGTTATTCAATAAACAAAATAAACAAAAAAAACGGACTTTCGGTAATAGTTAAAATATTCTGTTAAAATTTTCTATTTAAAACAAAAAGTTGTTATATTATATTGAGTAATGAAATAAGCAAAAACAATCTATTGTTTTTTATCGATTTTGTCAATAAAGCTAAAAACTACAGTGGTTTTAAACGTATCAGCCCATTAATATAAACACGAAAGGAAACATGAAAAGAAACATCTTTATTTAAATTTAAGTCATATTATTAGTTTTTAAGTCATATTATAGTTACACTCAGGGAACTTCTGCTTTAAAAATATGTAGTTGTTTGGGTTGTTATACAGTTTCTTTATTTTTAACGTAAATGTCATTAATTTGTAGAACAAACTCAATTTTTTACTAATCTTTTAGTTCATTTAAAAAAACACACACCACCTCAAATGATCGTTTTATGATTTTACATTCGTTTTTTACAATAGTTTTTTGTTATTCAAAAAAATAAAAAAAATAAATGTTTGTTAATTTTTTACTAACATATGTGGTTTATTTTTACTACAATTGTTAGTGGTTTTTTTTGCAGTAAACGCAAATGACAAATATTAGTTGAATTTAATAAAATGTTAGTCGTCCATTCTTCAAGTGGAATTTCATTTGTTTTGACTACATTTTCTGTCATCTTTACCTGCATAATATCCTTAGTGTGAGTATAACAGTAAATGTCGATAGCTACAACCAAATAATGTGACGTATATGTGACTACCAAAATTCAGTTGGCGACAAAATCGGTAAGCACAACGAATCCGTTCTGTGTGTGTATGAAAAAGTCTGTGATTCTGTTTTGTACAAAAAGTCGTGAATTTCAGTATTTAAAATAGTCTTATTAGAGTCACAGTCTTATATCGTACTTCAAAGAATTCAAAATTTTTGTGTGAAAGTAGTTCTTTAAAAAGATTATTTTTAACCCCAAAACTCCAAAAAAAAACAAGTTATGTGGCTCAAATATTCGACTATTTTTGAATTTTTTTAAATGTTCTAAAAATATACAAATATTTCTCACATTTTTCTGTTTTTCATGATTCTTTTTAGAAGTCTCATGCAGTAAACTTGTTTAAGACGAACTCGGTTAAGATGAAGCATCGGTTATTACTAACTATTTTGAAAGTTCTAACATTTTGGTAACAACTATAAAGAACATGTTTAATCCTTTCTCTACCGACTTTTTGTTTGTGGATATATTTTTATTTTGACTTCTGATTTTTGTTTGGGTCTCTTAAAAGACAAGGTTTACACATTTGGCCCCACCCCCACCTTCCGAACAAAATATGGGTCCGAAAATCATTTTTTTTTTTTTTTGAAAACTTGCAGCCTATTTTGACCACTAAGGCACTTGAATAACCAAAAATGATTGAGTAGGCTTTTTTATGGTCATTAGGTGACGCTACGTACCAAATTTCGATATTCTAGCTTTGTTAATTTACGAGATACACCAAACGCCCTTTTTCATAGATACAGGCTTATCAAAAAAATCTGACTTTGTTAACAAATAGCGCTGATGAACTGTTTATGCATTTAATGAGTTTTTTTCCAACAACCAATATCCTAATAAATATATTTAATCAAATATATAAATTTTTACTTTATTATCATATTTTTTATATTTTATTAAAATTGTGTACACTGTAGTGTACAAGGATAGTCACAGGGTCAAGATGAACTTTCCGTTAAAATTAATTCATACAATTTTCCATTTCTAATAAAAAATTCTTAAAAATTTGCTAATTTTCTTAAAATTTCTTTGAATTTAAACAAATTTTTAACCCTTCCCACCGAATTTCTTTTCCAGATGTATCAAAAATTCTTCATTTATGAAATCTAATGAAAGAATTTTATAATACATACACTCATAATCAAATACGAAATGAATATCAAAACAACGAAAACCTTTGTAAATTGTACAAAATTTTGTTTATTTTACGAAAGTTTTTGTTATTTTGACATAATTGGGGTTTATTGCATTTGGTTTTATAATGTTTTTTTAATTAAAACAATATAATTTTGTAACTTTTTTTTAATATATAAAAAACTGGTTTTGGCGGCCCGTGAAGCGTCAAGGGCTCCGTGAAGCAAAAGTTGGTGGGAACCGCTGTTGGAGTTATAATAAAAATTGTTTTTAATGAGCCTCTTTTGTTCCAACGCCACTAAGTGATAAAGATTTTGTAAATAAGAGTAAATATAATTATAGTTTAATAAAACGTAATTCATACTTTTCCAAAAATTATGCATACTTTGATGTAAACATTCAAACTTTGTTCAATTTTTGACAAAATAATTAATTTTTATAAAATGTACACGAAAGAAGTTGTTCCACACACAAACACGAATTATAATTTTTTTTCGATTTATATTTAATTACAACTAAAGGGTGGTTAAATTTCAAGGGCCGATGTTGATTTGAATAAAACACAAACTATTTAGGAAATTATTGTAATTTTATTTTATTATGATATATTGGTATTACTCAATTATGTATGGAACAAAATATCGGCCAAATGGGCGCCGCGACCACGGCGGCACACCTCCATCCGATGGTCCAAATTTTCGATGACGCTGAGGCATAATGGAGGTTCTATGCCGTTAATGTGCCGAATTATCTCATCCTTTAGCTCTTGAATTGTTGCTGGCCCGATGATGCCGCCAGCCCATAAACCGCACCAAACAGTCACTCTTTGTGGGTGCATTGGTTTTTCGACAATCACTCTTGGATTCTCATTCGCCCAAATGCGGCAATTCTGTTTATTGACGAATCCACTGAGGTGAAAATGTGCCTCATTACTGAAGATGATTTTCTTCGAAAATTGATCATCCACTGTTGCCATTTCTTGCCACCATTCTGCCCATTCACGACGTTTGGAATGGTCAAGAGGCTTTAGTTCTTGAGCCAATTGCACCTTGTAAGCGTGTAAATGCAAGTCTTTATGCATAATGTTCATCAACGACGAGCGTGAGAGGTGCAATTGTTGGGCACGACGACGAGTTGAGGTGGACAGCTCTTCAGCCACACTATCGCGAACAGCAGCAATATTTTCTGCAGTACGAGCTGTACGAGCATGCACTGGTGTTCTCACATCTTCTACAGACCCGGTTTGCTCGAATTTTTCCACGATTTTTGCGATTGTACGCACATTTGGACGATCAAATTGACCAAAAAAATCACGAAGTGCACGATATGCATTTTGATTTGAACGCCCATTTTCATAATAAGTCTGGATAACTTTAACACGTTGTTGGATTGTGTATCTCTCCATGGTTCAAATTGAGTAAGTCTGAAATAGAGAAATGTCAAATAAAATTCGGAAAAAACTTGGCGTTTAGGTGTGGTTCACATTCAACATCGGCCCTTACAATTTAACCACCCTTTATTATATTATACAATAACTATCGACATCTCAAGAATAGTAATTTGTAAGAATCTTCAAAATTAATTTACAAAAAAAACACTTTTTTGCATTTTTTATCATATTTGTGCGTCGTTTTTGATTCCTGGCTAAAGTGTGTTAATGATATCCGATGAAGTCAGAATTCCATATCTGAATAATTTTGAGTACAAGTATATTAAAGGAATAAATAAAACAAAAAATGTAATCCCTGCGGGAAACGAAGGGTCGATTGATCCAAAGTGACAAATCTGTGATATATGATTGGGGGCACGTCACGAAACTGGTGAAACCAAAATTGTGGTGCACCAAAAAGCGTTAATTTTGGTTAAATGACGAATCACGCGGCTATAGTTATGGTGACAAGACATTTACTCGTTGCTACCAGATATATCAAGTAACTAGAGAAAAAGTAAGATAACATCAAAGTGTACTGAAGCAACTAGGGCCGTTGCAGTTGAAGTTATTACTGGTCATTAAACTGGTTAAAAACCATTAGCTGTGGATGAAAACATGGCAATGAGTGCCAAAGGATTCAGTCACTTGATTGCTAAACAGCAGACATAACATTGAAGGAATTTTATCTGTACGGACTATGTGACACTAGAAATGAAGACGTAACACTCAACTGAACACGGAACTGCGACCAGGGCTGCCAGATATGTCGATTTCTCGCCAAACGTAGCGATCTTAGTTTTTTCTTGGGTATAGACAAAATATGCTAATTATAAAATTGATTTTCGTTGTGCCTTTTTTAAGTTTTTTTGAACAGGGGGTAGACACACTGTTTTGCAGTGATTGGTTCCGGACGGGCTATTTAGCAACTCGTGCATAATATGACATACGCTGAATAAAAAGTGACAGGTTACTTGCTAATTATTTTATATTACCAATTAGACCAGTGCAGTGGTACATCTCAAAACTATTTCAGTCAAACTACCCCTATTACAGAACACATTGCGCTTAATATATGACTACTTTTCCTTCCAAAATTGTTCTCCAGTTCTAAGATACGTACACCTACCACAGTCACGTGATAATTTGTTTCCCACTGGTTGTGTTGCATAGCACATAAATCCTAAAATGGTCATATTTTGACACTATCTAATTCTAACTTGTCCCGTAGTATATTCATTTCAGTCTGTATGGTGATAGGTTACCTTGGTCAAGTTATTCGATACGTCACACAGTGATCCACAGGTAGCAAATTGTCACCTCCTATGACAGGCCCATGTTAAAAGTACCGGTCACTTTCATATAACAGAACCAAAGCTAGGACAGGTCCATACACCCAAAGTTCGAGTCACATGACCATACCAGTGACTGGACCATTTCCCGAAGGGATTTTTCAAATTTCGAATTTTGCGAAAAAAAAAAAACCCTTTTGATAAAAATTGGCTATTTTCGTTCGAAATCCGGCACGGGTTATCGTTCTCCAAAAAAAATCGATATCTTCCATTCGGAAACATTTACAATAAAACTGAGGATGTAATGAACGAAAATCGACAAATCGTTTTTCAAGGGTCATCGTAATCCATACATTGAAAATGTTTGAGTATGAGCATAACCATTTGTAAATATATTAAGTACCTCACAAGGATATGCAGCAGCGACTTAACGTTTTGCTTAAATATACAAAATAATAAGAAAACGAACAAAAATCCGTCAATAAATAAAATTTTCTCTAGAGACTTTTCTTTTCGCTGAATAACAAGCATTCAATATGACAGAAAGTAATACCAATCTATGGAAAAAAGGCAGCCAGAAGTCGTCAGTATGCTAAGCACGTACATCAATGAGATTCATTGGCAGTTTTGAACTTGTTAGAATGTTCGTTTAGTTTGAAGTATGATACGCGTCTGGAGTAGTAGAACGGGAAGAAAGAGCATTGAATAGAAATGTGAAGTTTTTTGGGTAAGGGAAAACTAAATGATAAGCTGGGGAGTGATTATGTGGTGGTGGTAGGAGTTGGTAGTATGGTGATGGCAAAGGATCGTTAATATTACAACGATTTATGGTAACAAATAATACTTAAGTGTTGGTATATCAATGAGTTTCAATGGAAGGCATTTTTTTTTCATTTTTCTTTTTTTTTACGTGTGTTTAACACAAAAAAATGTCATTTTGCGTGGTAATCGTTTTCATCGAATACAAAAAATCCGTAAATTATAAATGAACAAAAGTAAACCTTAATACCATTAAAAGTATTTAACAAAATGTACAATTGTTTGTTTGTTCGTTTGTTTCTATTCTGTTTTTTCTAAAATTGTTTTGTTTTCTTAGAATTGAGATTATTTAGGATTTTTTTTTGCAATATAAGTTGTTCATTTACTTTTCATAGTATTGAAGGAGGAAGGATAGCTAAGGATAATTAACAAATTAATATACTGCGTTGCAAACCAAAAAACAAATAGAAGAATTTAACCGGCATAAATATAAATCCAATGTAAAACCAATGGAAAATTAATAATTTTAACAAAAAAACAATTCATTTATTTTTTATTTTACTATTTAAAAAATAGTAACAAACTCAATCAGTGTTTCACAGATTCCAAAAATTTAAGAAAAAGTTTTAATAATGCGTGAGGCCTCCTTTGTTTCAATCAACTCGAAAATTCGATCAGACATACTATCTACCAGATTTATTCGAAGTTTTACTGCATCAATAACTTCTTCTTTTAGATAAAAAAAACGCTTTCATACACTCACAGGAAAAACTTCATCAAATTTATGAAATGGTTCATCAATTTTCAGCCAATGTAACGTTTCATAGTATTTATGAAATAATTAATCAAAAACAAAACCAATTTCAACATATTTCTGAACTTTTTCACTATCATATATGAAGGATATTTTGTATTAGTACACTCAGGAACTTCTGATTTAAAAATATGTAGTTGTTTGTGTTGTGATACAGTTTCTTTATTTTTAATGTAAATGTCAGTCATTTGTATAACAATTTAATTTTTTTAATAACCTTGTAGTTCATTTTAAAAAAACGAACCACATCAAATGACTGTTTTATGATTTTACATTAATTTTTTACAGTAGTTTTTTGTTATTTAAAAAAATAAAAAAAATAAATGTTGGTTTATTTTTTACTAACATGTAGTTCATTTTGATTACAACTGTTAATAATTTTTTGAACATTAAAAAGCAAATAACAATGTTAGTAGAATTAACTGAAATGTAAGTCGTCCTTTCTTTAAGTGAAATTTCATTTGTTATTGACTACATTTGCTGTAGTCTTTACCTACATAGTATTCTAAGTGTAAGGATTTCATTATTTTTGTGTAGAAAAAATTCCTAGTTGTTTATGAAATGGTTCATAAATATTGATGATATCGCTACATTGGACGAAAATTTATGCAACTTATTTCTTTTTTTCTCTGGATTTATTGAAGGTGTTCTGCGTAAACTCGACGGGTTACTACGCAACAAATATTTTCAATGTGGTTTTGATCCGGAGAACATGCGGGCTATTCCAATACTCTAATATTTTTTGATGATAGCCATTCCGTCGGCTGCCGACGTATATGTACTGAGACATTGTCTTGTAGAAAAATTATAAATAAATTGTAAATGGCACCAATTTCTCTTCCAATACTGTAATGTACTCAAAAGAATTCATTCTGGTTCTTGAAAATGTCAAATCAACCATATTGTCGAAACAAAAAGCGCTCCAAATCAATAAGGATCCGCCTCCGAAACTTATTTCTGAGAAATGTTGTGGTTCCGTACGTACCCAGCAAAAAATCTTCGAAATAGGGAATCGGGTTGGGAATTAGGTATTTTTACCTTACCAATTGGATTATTTTTGCCTTACCAATTGGATTATTAACTCGATTCTTTTAACAAGGTTTGAGACTAAAAACAATCGATTCCTTGGAATGGCCATGGTAACCAGTTACTTTCAATTTATAACGAGCTTTCAACCTCCGTATATTTACAAAAATAAAGCAAATCAAACATATTAGCTAGGTTGATACTAGTATTTCGATCTGGCTAAAGATTTTATCAGAACCCGGCGTTTTAGCTAGAAAATCCAGAATTGGCAGAGCTTTAACAAAAAACCTATTAATCATCAATTTTACTCCATTTTTGTCTTTTTAGTAATCAAACATGTGGCTAGGGTTTTTTCAAAACAAGCATAATGGCGTTACTAAACTTTCAAGAGTCTGGCTTAAGTAATATTTTTTTACAGATTTTTTAGCTTTTTGCTGTTATATACATCGAGATTATTGTCATGTTACTTTTAATTTATAACCTCCGCATATTTACAACAATAGCAAATCAAACATAAGGAGATTTTTTATTAGTGAGGATTTCATTATTTTTATATAAAATATGTTCGCAGAGACCATGATATGGTCATTATAATTCTTGTTGTTTATGAAATTTGTCATAAATATTGGTAAAATTGTTACATTGGACAAAAATTTATGAAACTTATTCCTGGGTTTCTCTGGCTGTACATTACTTTAATACCAGCAACCAACAATTTATCGGAGAATTTGCCGCTTGAATAAAATACTTGCCGTTAAAAATCGAAAATTAGTTTCGCCTCCCAAAAAACCTTCACTCTGTTTAAAATATTAGCAGTATTTCATTTTGAATTGTCATGTTTGGGATCATAATTACATAAATACATACAAAATTCTCACATATTTGTTTTATTAACCAATTTAAAAATAATATAAAATGTTTCTATAGTTTTGGTAACTCTAATAAAGTATTGATATTTGCAACCGAATTTCTGTTCTACCTTCAAATATATTTTTAGACACATACTCGTATATTTAAATTTGAAACAAAAAAAATATTCATGGTAGAAATTTGAAAAAACAAATTTAAATTGTGGTAAAGTAACTGGCTGATAAACGGCATGTTGCCGGTTTAAGCTCAGTTCGCGGAGTAAGAGATTTGTTTTTTTTAAATAAAATTAGTTTTGTGGAACGCATGTGAGTCTATTTATAGAATATTACAATCCAAAAACATAAAATATTCAATTATTACAATAATAATTTGAAATTTGTAATTAAATGTCTGTTGTTTCAATATTATTAAAGTTTAATAATAATGATTCTACGTAGAAGTACAAAAATTCGGTGGGCAAAAACTTCGGTTGCATCAACAACACTGTTTTCTGTGAACACTTACATACGATTAAATTAGACATTTTCTTCGAAAGCTCAAAATCTTAGCCAAAAATTCTAACAGCGGCTAACGTTTTTAAAAAAGTAATGAGATCTGTAATGTATATGGGGGTTCACAACTTTTTCCCGCTATTGCATCAAGCTTCGAAATAATAGTGTAAATGCGAGGCACCCTAAAATTAAAACTAGTAGAAAATGTTATTATACTTAGCTTAACTGGATTTGAAAAATCAAAATTTTATTCCGTGCAATTTGAATATTTATTTTTTTTTTTTAATTTTTAATAAACAGCGGTTTTTGAATTAAAACTAACTAAATAAATATTGAAAGTTGTTGTAAAAGGTTTGAAATTGTATTATTGTTTTTTAAAGTTTTTAATGTTTTTCGTAGAAAAAAAAAAATTTACAATTACTTAATGAATTATCCAAGAAAATAAGACATTAGTCTTGAGAAATCCAATTATGTGTATAAGATATCCTTCACCGTAGTACAAGAAAAACTTTTTTCCTCAAGAAAACAAATGAAAGCAAAATAAATGTTATTAACTAAATCTTAATATTGTATAACAAATAGAAACGAAAGTTAATCTTTTAAGTTTCATCAAGGAATGTTGATTTCAATTCATTACATGTTGTTTCGTCTTCGAGTTGAGGGTCAACAATGTCGCAATTCAATTAGTTGGCAGTTTTAATTGACAATTTATGTGATGCCCTTATAATTAATTAACAATGAACAGCGGGGAATTTACAAAAAAAAAATGGAAATAATTCAGCTATTTCTTTGCGGGTAGTTCGATTGCAATACAATTTAGGACAGTGATAAACAAGATGTTAAGGAGACTAAGTTTTCGGAGCTCCGGAGCTGCGCTATAGGGCCCCAAAGTGAGGCACCTAGTGTATAAGAAATTGTTACAGCTAACCAATGCTATAAATGTGATCCGATTTTCAAGATTGTAACATATTATTATTTTTATTTTATTTATTAATAATCATATAATTACAAATTATATCTTATTACCCTAACCGAGCACTAGCTACAATGGATTTCGGCTCGTTGTAGCGAAAACAGCGCAATACCTCTGGTGGGAATCGAACCCACGACCCCCGCACTGCACTAGCACGCTACCAACTAGCCTACCGGGGCGCATATGTAACATGTTATTATTACCAGCAAATAGGAACAAAAAACGTAAGATCTCATATACTTTCTGTGTTGTTCAATTTTGAAAATTATTTTTGGCATGTAATTATTTATATTTTTATAATTATTCAAATTTGAATACCTAAACAAAGATATATTATAATTTGAAATTTTTTAGATATTATATTTGGGACATGCAAATATGCATATAGATGGTAGACGGTTTTCACTTTTTCCAAACATATATACGTTTACAGGCAAACATATTTATTTTTGCAAGGCAACATGTTATATTAGAAACATGGGAAACGAAAATGTTTTCCAAAAAATAATGCTAGTAGCATTTATATTTCCAGCAGGGCGTTTTTTTTTCAGCGTTTAGCCTTAGCCAAAGGTTTTGCAAAGTCTTAATGCACTAAAGAAAATGTGAATGCAAAATCTTGATTGGTTAAAAAAATGGTACCTGTTGAAAGTTGAAAATTGACGTTATTTTGTCAATAAGCTACCAACATTATTTTGCCTCAGGAATTTAGTTTATTTAAAAGCATACAAAGTATTTATACTTGTCGGAAATATAACTTAACATTGATGAGATCAATGCAAAAACTGTCACTAATTTTTTAATTATTCTCGCCCGGGCAAATTTTTTTTTAAAATATTAAAGCTAACCAATAATTTCTCTGAGTACATGCCTTGGAATGGAAAAATTAAGCCAGATATATACATCGCACTTGATCAACAAGAGGGTATTAACTCAAAATTTTTAAAATATCACTTTTTTCAAGAAATCAACTAACAACATCAATATCTATCTATTGTAAAAATTTTAACGTATTCCGATTACTCTTTCATCTCGAAAACCACTTTTGAGACCATTTTCATGATAATGTAGTGATTACCTTTATTTCAACAAAAAGGTATTATTTCGAGTTAATACAAAAGTTCAAATAGAAATGAATCGTATATTTTCATAAAAAAGGTATTATTTTGATTTGAGCCTTTATTTATGTTAAAAATAATCAAACTGTTTTATTTATATTTGGTTGTATTTTGAGTTGATACTGTTTTGTTGATAAAATTTGTTTTATTCTATAAATTTAAATCGATAAAATTTCAAAAAAATGGTATTAACTCAAAAAATTGATTTTTTTTGCAATGAGTGGAAAAATTTAAAACAAAAACAATGTATATATTTTTTCAAATGGAATTTGCTTATTATGATATGTTTGAATTTTTAAATTATGTTAAAATGTGGCCATTAACAGTTTTTTGACTCTACTGAAAATTTTAAAATTTTGAGTTAATACCCTCTTGTTGATCAAGTGCGATATATATATATTAAAGTCTTAAAAAGATCTAGCAATAGTCCCGCTTCATCCCCTTATAAAACGTGGATACAGCAGCCGAAATTAAAAAAAAAAACCCCAGTTTTGGAAATTTTTGAAACATGTTTGGGAATTGTCGGATAGTTTAAAAAAATTTTTTTCACCACAAAAACTAAGAAAAAATTAAATTTTGAAATTTGCTTAACACAATCCCGCAATTCCAAAAAAAAATTAAGCAAAATTTGCAATAATGGTATTTTTTAAATTTGATTAATTTTGATCAGATTAAGGGCGAGGATTAAACTGCATTTCTACAAATAATTGTGAGGACATAATTGTATTTGCACATGTTATTTATTTTTCAATCGCAGTTATTGACTTTTATCACTATGCTAAATTTTATTGCAATTAAACTACAAAGTAAGAAATGGCCGAATTATTTCCATTTTTTTTTTTTTTTGTAAATCCCCCACTGTGCAATGTTTCAAACGGCATTAACTAAAACAACAAAAATGCCAACAAAAGAAAGAAAGAACAAAATCAGGTAGAAAACTAAGAAAGACTTTATAACAAAGTAAAAATCTCATTTCATCTTAAATTGATGAATTTACTAGGAAACATTTTACAAATAAACTTGAATAACATTATTTGAAAAGTTTTAAATTAATAAAATTTCTTTATTTTCTTACTTCTATTTTGTATCTAATTTCTATATAGAATGGCAGAAAATTCACGAAATTCAAAATTATCTTCAAAAGACGATGAATGTACATTTTCATGGAAAATGTTTACGGGTTGGGATTTTATGATTGGTAAGTTTTTAAGTATCTTAAGATTTTGAGGAAGTAAATGAAAACTTTTATATGACTGCCAACACTGTCAAATGTATCTACTATATAATGGCAGGTCATGCGGAAACTGCACATAATAGGATTGCATCCGTAGTAGTTGGCTTCAAAGAAGCTTTACTAGAAGAAGCTGAAAAGAAAAAGGATAAACGCAAGTATGTTATATTCTTTTTAGTGTGGTATCGTACAGATTGGTTAATAAATGGAATTTCTGGTTTTTCTTTCCTTTCTTTTTTTTCCATTGTTCGTTTTAATGGTGCATTGTTGTCTGGTGATTTCAGTTGGCGCATTATTTTACAACGTATTTTAGTGAATATTTTAGTAATGACATTGTTGGCTGCTTCCGGTTATACTGTAGTAGCATTGGTTAATATGTAAGTTAATGTGCCAGTGAACAAAATGTTTATTAAGCTTATTAAGAGGCTATCTAAAATAAAACTCTGTCCATAAATAGCTATGTTAGTTTTATAGTAGTTTTAAATGGTAGTCCTAAGTGTTGACAGCTAACAAATGAGTTTGTTTTTACGTGGAAAGTGCGCGTAAAATATATATTACATACTTCTAGGCTTCAAAACAAATTTAAGTGGGAGAGAAATATTGAAAATTTTCAGTAAACTACTGAAACTTTCTTCACAAAGTGAACGAAACAATTCTAAAAATTAATGAAAAGCTTGATACTTTATATGAAACTGGTTTAATGAAATTCTTAATTGAGTGAATGAAACTTTTAATAAATAAAATGATATTTTTTATAAATTGTTTGAAATCTGGTATTGGTTTAATGAAAATTTCTTTACAAAAATTCATTAATATCATGCAGGGAATTATCTCAGAGTTGTTAGTATTTTTACACTTTACATTTTTATAACGTTTGTCACAAGTGCTGCCAAAAAACCGACTTTTTTAGAAACCGGTTCTACGGTAAACCGATCATGAAAAAAAACGATTAACCGAGATTAAATAAACCAGAATTTTCTCAGAAGATATTATCTATACCCTATATTAATCTAGACTGCATCACATTGGTTTGTGAAGGTTCAAAAAGACTAGTCTGGAGCCAGTCCCAGCCAGCTCTCCAATTTCCCTTCACTCCAAAGTGTTAATGTCAACCTAAAACGTCCCCTGCTAGAGAAAAAGTTTATTTCCTACCTGCAGTTTAAATCTGTTTTCGTTTTCACCGATTCCACTGACAGTGCCTTATAGCTGTCAGAATAATCAGTAGAAGTCGAATGCACTCCGTAATAAGAACTTCCTTCGCCTAAAAGATGGTTCTATGGTCTGGCAGTCAGCCCAACACCCCTATATTCAGGTGACGGCATAAAAACCTAAACAAGCTTCGAGTTATCCGCGTAGAAATTAGTTCCATTGGTTCCATCCCTTCACATCTCTCTATCCGGAAAATAATACTCTCCGTTCAGCCAGTCCATCTCTAAAATGTAATTGACGACATATTGTCAAGGACCCTGTGATTCTGGGTATAACGGGCTCCACAGGGCGCTTCCCAAGTTCTATCAGTCTGTTAGTCGAAAAGGACCGCCTTATATCTCACCCTAACTCCTATTATACTGATGTAAAGTATTGTCTCCAGTGCACTTGAGGATGTCAATTTAAACGAGCCACTAAATCTTCCTTCTGTAGTCACCCAATAAAATATTTTTATTTTATATTGCATGTCACCACATAATAGCGACATACATATGTCATAATCGGTCTGACCAAATGAAATTAGATAGAAAGAAAATATTAATTCCATTCACTGTCAAAATGTAAAATCTTAGGGTATCCCAATTTCTGTCAACGATAAGAATAGAATCTGGCGTCTTTAATACGCAAACTTTACCACTATTCACCTTCGGCTGCAGGGAGAAGGCTAGGTTAGCGGCAGCAACAAAGGCTACTTCCGAGTGATGAAGGTTTATTTGCTGGATCGGCATCATAGTAGGTTTCCTCCATCCTCAACACCATATTATCTACCTTTTTCTCTGTGCAATCATTAAGGTATTATTCTACTATAGCTACAGAGCCGAACTGCATACTAATATTTCTCAGCAGCTCGGTGTCTGAAAAGATTCAACCATCTATTTCTTCGGAACATTCGGCCATCGGAGAGTTATAAAGATTTGAATAGCAGCTTTGAAGAGCATTTTAATATATCCGACGTCAATATAGAGATCGGTAAAAATTTTCAGACTTTAAATCATAGACCTTTAGCAGCGACATGAAATTCGATTAACTGCCTTAAGGCATGTAAATGACTGCATGGTAATTATCTAGTTTAGTTGCCCGCAGCTGTTAAGGTAACCACAATGAAGGCTGCTATTTTAGATTTTGTAATCATCTGAGGTCTTGAGAACATATTTGTTTTAATAGAAAAGTGTGGCTTCACAAGCCACTGCTTCTGAAGACCTGCTGACATCAATGTGCGTGTTTTAATTCGGAAGTGCGCTATCCCACGTCGCTATGCTTTTAATATACATTGATATGGAAATGGGTTATACCAGATCACAATCCTTCTGAGGTCTTCTGATCAGCTGTTTCCATGATATGTAAACAAGAACACTATAGGAATCTAGTTCAGTTATCCGCAACTACAAGATAAGACCAGCTTCTTCTGGAATCTTATGCATGGCCATCCCAGATCACTTATTTTCTGATGTCCCATCTGTGGACTATGTTTGATAAGGCAGTGCGGTTCCAAAAACCTTATGAGGAGCATTGAGTATACTTGTGTGTGGTTTGATAAGGAAGGTTGGGGTACAGGTCGAACATTCTTGTAAGTAATTATGAACATAAATGTTTCGTGGCTCGATAAGGAAGTGCACACTCCCAAGGCACTCCCCTGCTGGGTCACTGTTGTCAAAGGTAGCTATTATTCCGATTCGTTAAGTCACCCTCAATTTTTCCTAGCCCATTCTTGTGAATAATAACATGTGTAAATGAATTTTGTTTTATAACGTTTAGGCTATGTCGTTTTCTCTATCACTGTTACGATTCCTACTCTCGAGAGCTTATTTCCAACAAACGGATGAAAAACCAAAATCATACATTCTTCCTTGTGGAATTCATAAACCTCTATAACAATTTACCAACAACCTTCACAAGACGGCTTAAGGAATAATCTTAAGTAGTATCAATCGAATTATTTCGTATTTACAGTATCTTCTTTTTATACACAGTTCTTCCAAGATTATACCGCTATTTTACATTCAAAGTCCTAAATTCTGTAAATCTACATTCACACTGAACCCCAAAATACATATTTTTATTCTATCCAAATTTTTGACTTTCAAATTCCATACAAATTTTAAATCAAAAACTTGAAAACAATTGGGGTTCAATATGAACGTAGCAGGTTATGGTTTTACTTCGAATTGGAGTGAAATAAATTGATTACTTTAACATTTCATTATTTACTTACAGGTCTGAAGAGCTGGCTCGTCAAGACAATTGGATTAGCCGTAATGCTGTTAACGTCACCATGACCTTACTTTCTTTTTTCTTACCCATGATATTTGAAGCTTTAGGACTTTTCGAAAATTGGCATCCGCGTCAACAATTAAGACTTCAATTAGCAAGGTACCGTGACAAAGACAAAACTTCAATTTCGCAATAACCACAAATGAATCTGTATTACTTTATCTTTTCAGAATTATGATATTAAATTTATTGAATTTATACTCACTGATGTTTTCGTTCATTTATAAAATCAATAGTAAAGAAGAACCCTTAAGCGAATTAAAGATTAAAAATGATTCAGCCGCACTACAATTGGCTGAAATACATGCATTTTTGAAAGAATTTAGTGCCATTACCACAACTGTTCCCAATGAAATTGCGTATTCAACAGAGGATTTCTCGACCACAACAACAATGGCTAGTGACACAATTACAGATGCAGTGCTAACAACCACAACTGCTGCGATACTTAAAGTTAGATGTTATAATATAACTGTTAAATGCTCAAAACCATGGAGAATAACGACGAGTTTTCCCACGACCACAACAATGGCAGCCACAACTTTAATGTTGTTGAATTTAACAACGACCATGTTGCCAACGACTACACAGATAACCGAACAAAAACCGGATACAACATGGACCACATTACCATCGACCACAACTACAGCCGAATTCACTACGCCTACTACATTAACCACACAATTTTTGGATACCACAACATATTCGGCGACCACAAAATATGATGATACCACCATCTATGACGATTATGATGACTCCTCATCTACCATTATGACCACTGACAATGATTATAGTTCTCCCTCCTCGGTTATGACCTCTACTACAACTGAAAATCCCGGAAATGATACACAATTTGAATATTATGACTATTTTGTTGGTTTTGCTATGAAAGATCCTAGTTTTGTTGATCTCAATGAAGACACAGATAGCAAGTACAAGAGGGATTTAAATAGCATTGAAGACTATGACGAGATAATAAATACTATGGAAATTTCCAAGGAAAATGAAGTTTACAAAACAACAATGGAACCAAAAAAGATTAACACTAAAAGAAAATCAAAAAAAAATAAAACAAAAAATTCAAAGAAAAATAAAAAGGCAAAGGATGGAAAGAGAAAACCAAGGGATGAAAAAGGGTCCAGATACACTATCTTTACAATTGTTAAGAACATCAAAATATAGTAGAAGAGATAGAATTCCAACTACTAATACACAACCAACACCTAGTCCAACCACTATCACTACTACTACCAATAATCCAACAACAACAACCATAGCTACTACGATAATGGATTATACTAATCCTTACACAAGCAACACTCATTTTTCATCATCACTGCCTACTGAGCAAATAGATATGGACACGACTACTCGAAATGTGTTGTACGAAAGCAATACGCGTTTACAAAATTTAGCAGATTACTTTATAACCTCAACACCCAAAACCACTGATGATGACACAACCACAACACCACCATCACCAACTACCACCAGCAGTAGCAACAACAGATATTTAAGTACATTATCGAATGCACCAAACAACCAACAGGAGGATGAACTAATTGCTGCTGATGATGATGATGACATATTACAACTTCCCACTACACCTTTTTACATTGAAAACCTCGATATTGGACAGACTTCATTATATGACTGGAATGAAATTGATGATGGTAATTTTGAAACATGCATACGTACTGTATGTGATGATGGCTTTAGCACCACATCATCAAGTGATTTCGATATAACCACCACCATGGCAACCAGTACCACAACTGAGATGACTTTGTACCAGCAGTATATGAAAAATTTATCAATCATTAATAAGACGTTTCAAGAAATTGAACAGAATTTAACAACCATGTGTTGGGAAACATCATTGGGACAAGAATTATCAAAGGTGATAGTATTTGATGGGGTAAGTGTTAAAAGCATTAATTGCTAAAAATTGCACCACACAACAATTTTCAACTTTTTGCAGAGCCAGTCTTTGAAATACATATTTTTTAATAGACCTTTTTTACGTTAGATCAACACTCAGGGGACGTTCCCGATTAAATGCGCACCGCTTCAGTGCGTTCCCTGGTTAAATGTGAAAAAGTGCTGGCAAATATATCTCATACAAAATGCATAAATATAATTCCGTTTAAATGCGTTCCCCTCTTAAATTATTGCCTTTGGCTGAGTTAAATTTGTAAAGTCGGAACGAAATTGTTCTCTTAAAATACATAAATTTTTTCAAAATTTTTCGTTAAACACAAAATTATGCTAAAAACAGAACTAGCTAGCTTCTAATTCAAACAAAAACGAATCAAATATTTCCTTTAATAAGAAGAAATAAATTTTTGTCAAGCAAAAAGTGTAAAAAAAAATTTTACTTAAAGAAAAATAATTTATTTAAATGCATTTTTTACGCATTTATGGTATATTATCCTAAATGCGTTACTGTGCATTTAACCGAGTTTTCGCATAAATGATTCCCTGCTTAAATGCGGGGAATCATTTATACGCATTATTGCGCATTTATGCTGGGACTACTGTATTAGTAAAATAATTTATGGGAAGGGGTTTGTGAATATTTTATTTGAATATCTTTAAATTCCCTCTGCGGGAAGTCTATTCCACATGCGGCTAGTACGACAGATGAACGAATTCTCTCTGCAATGCGCTGTGCGGTTCACTGGGTGTGCTCTAACAGATAAGCTAGTACTCCAAATGAAAACTTGGACCTGCGCATAAGTTCACTTATTTCAGCAGAACACTTTCTTTATTTATTTTTTTCATGGCAATAACGATATAACGGTATTACAAAACCCTCATTCTGACTGTGATCCAATGAGCAAATATAGATGGAAACCCTACTGTCATTGATGAGTGCCGACGCTCTCCTTTGCACACGGTCAAGAAGCTAAAAAATAGAATTTGACAATCCTGCCCACATATGGAAGTTGTATTCCGTCTTTGGTCGGATAAAGGTGGTATAAATAGTGAGTAAGCCCTGTGTTCCTCTTAAGGAACCATAGGACATTATATATATAAGGTGGCGCAAAAATAACCTTCCTTTTTTATTATGTATTTATTATGTATAGCATTTTCTGATAGGAGGATTACTTTTGCGCCACCTTATATATATAAGCCGGATGCAGTAAAGTCTTTCTTACAAGTATTTCTTTCGACACTTGAAAAACTTGCTTATTCCAACGGACAGCACACTAGATTCTCATGCTCAGAACAGCAAGGGTATGCCACTGTTCAATATCTATATCTACAGATGACAATATTGGCTCCAAGCCTTATGTGTTGACATACAATATTTGCTTATGCGTGCATTGAAGTCACCATATTCACTCAGAGAAATGCACGATTGAATCACAATCTGCATTTTGCCCTCAACATTATCAAGGCTTGACCTACGATCGAAGGAAAATGAATGGCAAATGTTACTGTCATTTGCAAAAGAGTAAATAGGGTTGGAATTTTGACAAAGAAGGTTATTAAGAAAAATAAGAAATAGAGAAGTAGAACGAACGGAACCCTGCGATGATCCTGAATTCAGCTGAAACCGAATTTTCTTTTGACCAATTAACATAATATCTATTACAATTTGACACTCACTGATAAAACAAATACCGTTCGCAGTTCCATTTCATTTTCACTACTTCTCAGTTTTAAATGTTTCAATTCCGTTCGTTCCCTATTTTATTCCATATCGTTAAACATGTTTATAGTTTAAATATCACTAGCTTCCCGTTTTATCCCATTTCGTTCCCCATAATAAGTGTTCCAATGCCATTCATTCCCAAAAGCTTTGAACAAATTTCACTAACTACTACTATCTTTATCATATACCTACAAAAATCTATGTATTTAAATATTTTCAAAATTATACAAGTTATTTTTCATCTTTAAATTTTTAAACCATATTTATATTTTATATATTTTATTCATATTCTCCATCAGTCTTAAATCTAATTTATCAATTCAGTTATTGATATCATGAAAGCCGTTTAAAATTCTTTTACTCCTCCTTAACAATTTTCAACACAATAAAAAAGATGATAGATAGATCTGAATGTAAAACAAGCTGTCACAAATTTACCAACCAAACCGTTAAATTTTGTATTTTTTTTTTTCGTTTTGGATACGCATACAAATTTATATTTTGCAACAGTCAGTGAAAGTTTGTAGCCTTAAGGAAAAATATGGGTTTTCCATAAATTATGATAAGAAAGAGCAAGAACCCAGCAAACAATTTTGCACTATTTATTAATTTTGATGACTCGAAAAGAGATATATTGTAGAAGGCTAAATAGCATTTCATTAACATTTGAAGTTTATTTTTACACAACTTGTGACCAGTGTTGCCAGGTATGTTCAGCATAAAATCGTCAAATTTTCCAATAAAAATCGTCGAAAATCGTCATTTTATTTTCAAAAATCGTCAAAACAAAATATATTTGTTACAAGTGGGATAAAGTTTTAATAAAAAAAAGAATAATAATGCAATTCACATTTCAAATGCTCATGTACTATCGGTGTAATATAATCTGTAATTTAAACTTCGAAAATCATGAAATTTTATAACGATAGCACTTTACCACTTTAACTGTTAATTACTTCTACATAATTCTGCAAACACCACTTCAGTAGCACAATTTTTAAATCTTAAATCTTTTACATAGTTTAGAAATTTATTAACAATAATAGTGAATTTTATCGTTGATCTATAAATTTATGTGTGAGATTTTATTTGTTCGGTTTTAGATCATGACAAATCTTTCTCTAAATTAAGAGAAAAATTATAATTTTTATATGATAATTTACTTTGACTATTAGAATAAAACACAGATAAAGTTATTAGACACTAGCATGAATGGAATGCATTTTCTGACCCACTACGGTCTTCATCAACATTCTTCGTGCCATTTAGTGTTAATCGTAAATATCTTCTATTTAACTCACACGTTGAAGAAATTGGGTAACGTTAAGTCCCACATTACTCTCACACATAAATTTATAGATCAACGATACAATTCACTATTAAACCACTCACCAGGTACAGTGCAAAAATCGTTTAATGTATATGCTCGTCATATGTATTAATAAAAAATCTTTAATGTTTGTTGATATGCTTTGCCAATGTAGAAGGATAGTATATGATGACATTAGAGAAAAGAACTGCCATTTAAAGTTTTAACTGAAAGTTAAACTGGCAAGCTATGATAATGACTAGGGAAAAAAACAAACACACTATAAATAGAAATCGTTCGTGGTAAATTTCATTCTAACTCAACACACAGAGTAATGTGGGATTTAACGTTACCCAATTTCTTCAACGTGTGAGTTAAATAGAAGATATTTACGATTAACACTAAATGGCACGAGGAATGTTGATGAAGACCGTAGTGGGTCAGAAAATGCATTCCATTCATGCTAGTGTCTAATAACTTTTTCTGTGTTTTATTCTAATAGTCAAAGTAAATTATCATATAAAAATTATAATTTTTCTGTTAATTTAGAGAAAAATTTGTCATGATCTAAAACCGAACAAATAAAATCTCACATTTATTAACAATGTTATTTTCTTTAATTATTAAATTTGGACTTCCATTAACGAATTAAAGTTTCGAATTGCATTACATGTGATGACATAGTTTAATACAATAAATTTTGAAATTTTTGATTATTTCATATTTTTGGGTTGGTTTTTAATATTGCTAAAAATTATTTATTATTTTATTTATTATTTATATTATTATTTATTTTTATTTAAATATTGTTTATTACTGCATGTTTTCCCATTTTCAAATATAAATTGTGAATATCTGAAGTTTTACTTTGAAACACATTATTTATGTTATTATTAGGCCTGTTTTTTAAGCACCGGATTTATTTTTGGATTTATAAATGAGAATATTCGAACTCGATGTTTGTTTCGCAAAAGCTTGGATGTTTTTTTTTTAATTTAAAAAATATTTTATTTTTATCTCAATCTTACACTAATTAAACTTTATGAAAATATAAATATTAAAAAAAGCAGGGTTGGCATTCAATAACTTTTCATAATAACGATTGGCTATCACAGTAACACTAATAGCGGAATGGAAATTTAAAAAAAGCGATTCCATTAAAGACATGTTTCTTCTTATGTAAACGGTTTTAGTTTTATATTTAACCTGTTTGATTTTGAAATATCTTGAACTACTTAAAGTAAAAATAACGTTAAAATACAGAAACGACGATTTATAACGCTATTTTGTTTATGTAACACAATTTAATGGGTAGAATTTTCACATAAACCCTGTAAAGACACATGGCACTATTGGAATCGTAGTTTTAAAAACGTTTATAACGGCATTGGTGTGGTCGTGGCAGGCAACTCTCATTGTAATGAAAAGGTAGTGTTTGCCAACCATGAAAAAAGTAAGCACATACTCAGGGAACTTCTACTGTAAATATTTGTCGTTGTTTCAGTTTTAATACATTATCTTAATTTTTAAGTGAAAAAACAGTCATTTGTAGAAGAAATTTAATTTTTGACTACAATTGTAGTCCATTTCAAAAACAAACCACATTAAATTACAGTATTATGATTTTACATTCATTTTATACAGTAATTTTTTTGTATTTAAAAAAATAAAACAAATTAATGTTTGTTTATTTTTACTGCACTGACTGATTAATTAATAATACATATAATACTCATTAATAATACAATTGTAGTTAATTTTTTGAACAGTAAAAAACAAATGACTATGTTAGTTGAATTTACTAAAATGTAAGTCGTTCTTTTTCAGGTGAAATTTCATTTGTTTTTAGCTGCATTTGCAGTGGTCTTTACCGTTATTAAGAGCAGAAAATAAATTAAAATAAACGTAACATGAATCCACAAAATAACTTTTTTGCTAAACTTTCAATAAAAAATAGTTTTTAATATTAACGAAATAATAAAAATCCAAAAATAGATCCGGTGATTTTTTTAATAATAGCAAATAAACATGTTTTACTGACATATTAAACGTTTGTCAAAAAATCGTCATTTTGGAAGCAAAAATCGTCAAATCGTCATTTAGTAATTTAGGTACTAAAAATCGGCAAAATGACGATAAATCGTCAAACCTGGCAACAGTGCTTGTGACAAAAGAATATTACTTTACACTGATAGAAATTTCCATCATAGTATTAATGAATCGATTTCATCAAAATGGATTCATTGATTTAATGAATAATTGCATTAACTGAATGAAAATTCATTAATATTGTTAATTTCTTCATAAAATTTTTGTATACCTTTTTCATACATTCATAGAAAAAATTCATTAAATCAATGAAAATTTGTCGAATTTTTTTTTAATAAAAATTTTTACTTGTAATATGTAAAAAAAAACTAGTTTAGTGTAATGTTGTGATTTTTTTTATATATAGTACATTTCGAAAATAAAAAAATAATCGCTGAAGTTAAATATTACAATTGATATAAATTTTTTTGTTAAACAGAATTAACTAAAATTTTAAAATACATTGATTTGAGCTGGTCTGAAATCATTTAGTGTATAAAGTTTTGATGTGAAATGACTACAAAATACTTAAACAATTTTCTAAAGTCAGCAGTAAGTGCTTTTGTAAAAAGTCAACCGATTTTATTTTAATTATTTTTTTATGTTAACCTCTTTAAAAAGTGTAGTATAAGAAGAAAAAAATTGTTGTTTTGCTATAAAAAGTAATGAAGATATTTCGTTTAAACTATGAATTTTATTCATAACGTTTATTTTAGAATTAACAAAAAAAATTTCATATGCATTTTGAAATTTTCATTGACTTAATGAAACCAATTATTAAAACCAATTTAATGGAACGTGTTTCATTTATTCAATGAAACATTTCTTTGAGGACTTTGTTTATGAAAAAATTCATCAGATCAATGAAGGAATTTATTAATACTACCCACAAATTTCTATCAGTGTACGAGCTCGATATTTTGTTGCCGGTAGTTTTATATGCCGGAATATATTATGATGGAAAATTAATTATTTTTTAACGAATTTGTTTCAATAAATTAGTTTATTCTTTTTGAGTGAATGTTTTTGTGATTTCAGGTTTAAAATATTTACCTTAAAGGAATTCCATAATTCATTAAAGGTGGAAATTCTTTCTTTTAAACCCCATTTATACAAAGATTTTATAAAAACCCAAAAGATATATTCAAAAAATTGACCCATACCTCAAAAAAAATATTTTAAATTTCATACTTTTTGCATAAATTGCTTGTGCAGGACAAACAATTTCTATTTGCTCCTCCCTGTAAACATCCCAGTGTAGAAACAGTAATGACAGGTCATTACTTTTCCCAATGACAGTAATGACAGAAGCTTACTCTATGCATTATTTTAACACAAATAATAAGGACTTACACTCAACAAAAAAAAAGTCGAAAATTTAACAAATCTAAATGATTTTATCAAGTTTGCATAATTTTCGGGAAAATATCACTTAAATTTATTAAGACTATAATTATCTTGACTCTTATTTAAAAAAAAAACGTTAACGTAGCCTAGGGACAAAAGAGACTTATGAAACTTAATTTTAGGTATGACTACAAGATTTACCTTTATTCTAAAAATATTTAAGCCTTGTTGGCCGGGGGACAAAAAGGATCCATGGCATTTAATTTAAATTATGACTTCAAGATTATTAAGTCTGCAAATGGAAAAATACAAAATTGTTTACGTTAGATAAAAATTAATATTTTGTGTAACTTGATCCATATACTTTCACTTTTCACCAAAAAAATACCCACTAGGACATTTACAGAAAAATATTTGTTTCAGTGTTAAAAACGTTTGGCCAAAAATAACCCTTAAAAATAAGATTGGGGATATAAAGAATTGCGTTTACACTTTCAATCGCATGTCCGAATTTAATAAAAATCTGAAAGATGTTATTCTGTAAATTTCCTAGTGGGTATGTTTTGGTGAAAAGTGAATACATTAAATGTATATGGATGAAGTTACACAAAATAATAATTTTTATGAAGTAAAAGAATTCTTCTTAACCTCAACATTTCTAAATTAAATTTCTCAAATGCATTTTAATTAAAAATTAATTGCGACTGCCTATATGACGTTAATATAACTACTGTACTAAAATACATTATAAAATTTGCCCTGTGGCTATGTCTCAACTTAAAACGCAAAAGTTGTCAACGCTGAACGTAAAAACCATACGTCAATCTGGTAACATTGTGAAATAGAGACGGAGGAAATTAGAAAAATAAACAAAAAATCTAAAAATAGAATATTTGTGTTGTTAGTGTTGTACTTCTGAGTATAATATTCAATAACTGAAAAAGCTAATAAGAAAGAAAACTGCAATTTAGCTGCATTAGATTTGAGGCCATACTTGGGTGTGATCGCTAAAAGGTCATGACTTGGTATTGTTACGTTTGTAATGTAAGATGAGCGCAGGTTTGATTCTTACAGCCGCAGGTTGTTGAAAAATTTATCATATAGAGACAATCTGACAATTATAAGACACAAATAATAATACAATTTAAATGGAAAATCACTGATGAGCATGTCCATAAAAAGGCAGAAACTAGTCTAGTCTGATTTAAAAATGAATAGTGTTTATAATTTTTAGAGAAAAACGTTTATTCTTCTTCTTAACCTCAACATTTCTAAAAAATATTTTTGTTGATCCATTTAAAGGCTTTATAATCTTGAAGTCATAATTAAAATTAAGTATCATGGATTTTTTTTTTTTGTCTCCCGACCAATAAGAGTTAAAATTTTTTTGAATAAAAGCAAATATAATTATAGTCTTATCAAATGTAAGGGATATTTTTCCGAAAATTCTAAAATGTGGGTATTTTTTCGGACAAAGGTGTAAAAATTAAAACTATATGATTCAAGTTACATAAAATAATTATTTTTATCGAGTTTAGATTTTTTTATCAATTTAAAATATTTACAAACTTGTAGTCATCATAAACATTAAGTTTCATGGGTATTTTTTGACCCCAGGCCACTAAGCGTTAAATATTTCTTAAATAACAATAAAGACAATACGAGTTTTAATAAATTTAAGTAACATTTTTCCGAAAATTATGCAAATTTTGATGAAAACATTCAAATTTTGTTCAATTTTTGAACAAAGGATCTATTTTTATTTTATGAAAGGAAAGGAAAGGAGTCGCTCAAATTATGTTCTTTAACAACAACTATTATATTATATGACGATGTCATATGTCATTTTAAAAAATCTGTAATATTAATTTTTATAAAAAGGGGGTTTTGCATTTTTATTTTGTGGGTCATATTGGATTCCTGGCTAAAGTGTGTGAATGATGTCCGATGAAGTCAGAATTCCATATCTGAATATTTTTGAAAATATTAAATGAATAAATGAAGTAAAAAGTAAATTCTATCAAAATCACCATTTTGGGAGTTTTTAATAACAATACACCTTTTTTCCAAAATGGGCTATTTTCGGCCGTCACGGTTAATGTTTTCCAAAAAAAAAAGTTGATTTCTTCCATTTGGAACTATTTCAGCTTTCTATCCCACACACAGAGAAAAATTTGGCTATTTTCCAACTGAAATTCGGTTACTACGTCTCAAATTCGGGTAGTACGAATTTCAGTCGGTTGGTACATTAGTTTTGACAACAAATTTCGGTTAATTCAATTGAATTTTAGTTGAAACACCCAAAATATTCTGAAATCTAATGTAAATATCGTTGTAGTAACTGAATCTATAGGTTGTTACCATTAAAATACACTTTTCAATTCGGTTGGCACTTTATTTCTATGTGTGCAAGAGGTTTGGTCAGGCTGACAAAAGGTTACTTGCCTCTCCAAGTAGGACTTTCCAAAAATTCCATCTTAGCGGACGTCTACTCTGGAAGAGTAAATTTCAAGTTCGTAGCTCCCGCGGTATAGGCTGCGAGATGTTGAGTCAGTCAGTCAGTGACGTTATTACTTTTAAATAAAGATTATTTTGAATGAATTAAAAAATATGTATCAAGCACGACTGTTTAAGATATGTCAAGCACGACTCTTTAAGATGTATAATAATATCTTAAAATATCATTAGCAATAGTTTTTAATTCGTCAGAAGTTAATTTTTTATAACCTCTGTATGATGCTTGAGACATATCCTGCTCTGAGATAATGAAAAAAACTCTAAAAAGGATCTGATAAGAACTATATAGGAATAATTGGAAAATAGTACAATTAATGTTGTCTAATTCGCTTCCCAGAATTTATTTAAGATCATAGATAATAACGGAATACAAATTTATCATAAATTCTTATACTTAAGCAGAAACATTAGTGAGCACTCACTTTTAGGAGTTTCAAAAGAGATGTTTTTTGTTTGTTGTATTAAAAAGTTTATGAATCTTTTGGATCTCTTTATTCCATTATAATAAAGTATTAAGTTTGACAAATAAAAAGTGGTGACTTTATTTTAGTAACCGTTAAAATGACTGATAATTTGAAAATGAAAATGTGTTATGAGCACTCACTTTTTGGAGCGATTGTATATAGTATATGTGGTCGTGGACTCCTATTTCGATTAGTTAAAATTGGAATGACAAACTGATTTGATGTACATAGGTATTAGTAAATATTTAATATATCATTTGGTACAAAGTGTTAAAGATCCTTCATAATCCTCTATTTCAACATAAAAGATTTTAAATCGTAGAATATAAATTTTGCTGGGATACATCCGTAATATTTCAAAAAGAGGGTAATTTTGTTTATCTCAATGAAAATGTTGTTTAACATTCACAACAAAAATAGAAGGAATTTGTTTTCAATTCTAAAATAATTTTTGTACTTTGATAAGGGGAGACTATTTATATTTTACGCATAATTTGGCAATTTGTGGATTTTACAAAATGTTTGGAAAAGTTATTGACTTTATCATCTACAATAATGTAAAGTGTACACAGTGTTAAAATAAATTTGATAATAAAAAGTATGCTTTATTTTAATGCTGTTTAAAGAACGTTCGTATTATTTAAGAATTTTAGTACTTCGATTATTTAATGTTACCCCAACATAATACGCTGACATATGTAAGTCTGAAGTTCGGCTAAAACTAATTTTGCATTTTTAACAAACTCTCGGGTAGTTTTTGATTCCAGGCTAATGTAATCCAGGTAGCTGATGAAGTCAGAATTCCATATCTGAATAATTCTAATTATACTAAATAAAATAAAAAAGAATAAATTTTTAATTTTTAATAAAAAGAAACTTATTTTAAATCGGCACAAACTCGGCACGCGTTAACGTTTTCCAAAAGAAAAACTGAATTCTTTCATTTGGAACCATTTGCACTAAATGGTGTGTGGGGGGGGGGGGGGGGTGTAATGAGCGAGAATAGGCAAAGCGTATTATAAAGGGGCTTCTTGTTTGGACTGCTGAATTTTAGCTGGTTTTTTAAAAACTTGTGTAAAGAAAACGGCAAAAGTTTTTTAATTCTGTTTTTTACATTTGGTTGCACAATTCATCCAAAAAAAAAATACAATATTAACAATTTCTCAATAATTATGCTGTATGAAAAGTTCTCGACCTCCAAAGTAGTGTCAGCAAACAAAAAGGTGTTTTATTGCTACGCAGCTTTCTGGTACTCACGGTTATCTGAAAGAAACTCGGATAACCAGGAATTGGTAAGTAAAAAATAATTATTTATCAAAATAGCGGCCATTGACCATTTTTTGCAGTTTACTGTAAATGATTGAGTATGGGATGATAGCCAAGTTTATTCTGCGTCGATTAAGCCCAATATAATCAATTTCGGTTCAGTAGAACTTGAGAAAAACGTTAGAAAAACGTGGTTTCGAGACAAGCGCGTTTGAGGTTTAAGTTTAATTTTCTTGCACACAATTTTAGGCAAAAACAATGCTTCACATATATGGCTATATGTCCCAAACTATTTCGAATTTCGACAAATTCTTTTAGGATAATATTTTTAAATCAACAAGCTAAAATGTACAAACAAAAATCGAAAACAATTTTTTTTTCCAAACCAGAAGACGCCCTTAAGGACATCGTGGGAATACCTGTGAATTCCGGCTAAAAAACAAAGGCGGAAAAACGTTGATCACTGTTATTTTCATAAATTTAATTTGCTCAATATATTCATAATTACATCTTTAAATTTACAAAAATATAATTTTTAAGTGGAATTCAAAAAAAAAAAAAAAATGCTGGAAAATAGTTGAAAAATAATTTGGAATATATTTGTAGGAGTTGTGGTGAAATGGTTATTCGAATGGCTCGTTCGACTGTTACATATAAGGTTGCGGGTTCGATCCTCAGCGACGACAACAGCAATTTGGAAAAAAATAATATGTATGGGTTTTCTATCTCCTTCGGTGTTCCATAACACATAACAAAAAGCATCAACAAGTTCGCCTACTATAAATCAGATGGCACGCAACAATTGCTGTAAGATTTATATCGTGCGAAATTACAGTGCAGCCATGTTTGAAGCCCTCCATATTTCACTATCCCCTTTCCATAGAAAGCAACACATAAATTAATATGAAGAATTTCCCTAATTTTCTTTTAAAAAAATATTTTTTTGATAACTTCAGAAATACAAATAACAATTTCTGCAATACATTTAATAATTTCTGAAATACAATTGATTATTTATAAAATATTATTGATAAATTTTGAAATACAACTGGTACTTTCTGAAAAGCAATTGATAATTTCTGAAACACAATTGATAATTTCTGAAGTGCAATTGTTTAATCTGAAGTAGGATCGATAATTTCGGAAACACAATTGATAAAACTGAAATACAGTTAATTTTTTCTGAAATACAACTGATAGTTTCTGAAATGCAAATGATTATTTCTAAAACAATTGTAAACAATTGTAAGCAATTGTTTAATCGGAAAAACAATTGAAAATTGTGTATGTGTGAATAGAAAGTTTGAGTAGAAATAAAAGTGCACTACCGGTTCGCAAACACCTCTAAATGGTTCTGAAAACTTAGCACGAATATTCCGCAATACAACAAATATTATTATCGAAATAAATGAGTTCATTCAGGCGATATGATAATGAAACCTTATTAATTTTGTCATGCTTGCTGGGAACTGTCTACACACGGGTTTGTTTAATGTTGATTTTACAAACACAATGATCAACTCAAGCACATGCGAGGGCGGAACTGTCTCGTATGTGCGTGATATAGAACTGTCTTCGCCTTCTTTGGACACGATGCTCCCATTCCACTCACATGCTTTGAATGTTATTTTGTCTCAGGTGTGAAGTGGTGGACACATGTCTCATACATGGTTACGAATCGATGCAAAAACTCGGCTTTATTGCTGTGAAACATCGCCAAACACTCTATTGAAACATCTTGACGACGCTGTTTTTGTTCCATCTTGCGCATAGCTTTATTGTATCCAAATTTTCGGTCAATATGCGATGTATAGCACTTTTTGAAATGCTAATTTTGGGACCACCCTTGTACATACATTTCTTCTTTTGCTTAAGGATATAAACAAATATAATCATAATTTACATGTAAATTAAATTATAGTAGAAGCAACACATAGAGTGATCAAAATAAGTAATACCAGCCCATAATTTTTAAATAGAGCAGCGGTTCCCACCAACTTTTGCTCCGCGGACCCCTTGAGACACCTCTACTGGTTCACGGACCAACAAATTTCTATTTCATATATTAAAATAAATGAAAATGTACCTAAGAAAATTTTTTATTTAAAAATAAGAAAAAAAAAAATTTAAAACCAAAACAAACAAACTCAGATGTACTTCGAGTGATCAGAAAGAAAAAATACGTTATAATCGATTCTTTACAATTTTTTAATTGTCCACAAATTATTAAAAACTGTTTTAAATATTGTGAAATTATTTCATTTGATTTTATAAATACATAGTTTTTGAAACATTTTAGAAAGAGTTTAAGTTTTTGGTTTAAAATTAGTTAAACTTCAACGAAATTTTAGTAATATTTGCGAAAGTTTGGGAATTTCGTATTAAAATTGGAAAATTATATGAAAATTTGTTTGTCAAAAGCAATTCACCTTAACAGAGGGTTGATCTTAAGCAAGTTTGTACTAAACAGGGACAGTAATTATTATTTCTTTTATATTTTTATTATTTTTTACTTTTATTTTTTCGAGCAAAAATAAAAATTATTTTTTTATTTTTAATTTTTTTTTTTTTGGGTAAAAATAAAAGTTAGTTTTTGATTTCTATTATTTTAAGCAGCTTCTTGTTTTTATATTTATGACAATTAAAAACTCCCATGAAGGTTATTTTTATCGGGATTCCGCACATTTTGATGCCTTTTTTAAGCTTTAAGCTTTTCAAAAAAAAATTATTTTAATGCATTTTTCTTCTCGAAAAAATAAAAGTCAAAAAATATTTTTTTTTTCCAGCAAAAATATATGTCAAAAAATAAAAGACAAACAAAAAAATACCTTTAAATTTTTTCTCGAACAAATTAAAGTCAAAAAATAACTTTTCTCGAAAAAATAAAAATCCAAATTTTAAAAAGTAGAGCATTTTTTCAAAGACATCCCCCCAAGGATGGTATACTTGAACCAGTTCTCCAACATATGCCTCTATGTGAGTTTTTTGTTTAAAAATTAAAAAATAACTCTTATTATCGGTTCCTGATATTTGCAGATGTTACTTTAAAATTGTTACCAAAACTCCAGAGCTTTTAAATTCTTAACAAATTCAACTAAAACGAGTTCTACTGTCCTAGACTTCTAAAAGCAATCATCAAAAACACAAAAATGTGTAGTTTGTATATCTTTTGAACAATTAAAAATTCCACAAAAGATTTAATATTTGAGCCATAGAATTTTTTTTAATGAAAACAGCTCTTTTTGATGACCATTCATTTAAAATTTGTTTTTCCTAATAGCTGCAGTTGACTAACAGAGTTACATCAAGATCGAATTGAAATTTTTAAAAACGCATTTCCATTAAAGACATGTATGTTCTTGTATAACCCAGTCTAATTTCGCTATATAAGGGGCTTGATTTTAAAATATCCTTAACCAAAGTTAAAATAATGCTATAATTCCGAAACGCCGATTTATAACAGCATTTTGTGGATATAAAAAAATTTAATGGGTAACATTTTAGAATAAACTCTTTGATATTGAACTAAACACAACTATTAAGATACCAAGAGTTTCAAAGTTTTCATATCGTTATTGAGGTGGGCATTGCAGACATCGACCGTTATCAACCGTAATGTTTGCCAATCATGGTTTTAAATAATCATTTTGTCGGAGCTCCTTACGGACCCCCTCTAATACAGTTTAACCCTCCGATGAGTGACAGTTCTGAACTTCACGGCCGTGTGAAAAGGTCCCTACGGACCTTTTTTGTAAATCATGTTTTTTCATATAAAAATTTTTTTTTTGATTTTTGTTTTTGTTTTTATTGTTTATAACTAAATTCTACATACAAAAATAATTTTTTCAATTTTTTTAATTTTTTGTTTTTATCATCATCCCTAATGTCTTTGAGTTTAGGTCTTTGTGTTCAGAACAAGTAAATTATGTGTTGAAACAATAAAAAAATTATATTGATGCCCAAAAACATGCATTTATTAGTGAAATTCAGTACAAGGTCCATACGGACCTTTTCACACGTCCGCGTACTATTCTCACTAAAACCTCAATAACTCCTAAAGTAATGATGATCGGCTTGATTTTTTTTCCAAAAGATGCGCAACAAAATACTCTTGGAACACAGAGTAGGGTTGTAGTGGCCGAAGTAGGAGTAGTTTCAGTTTGAAAAGGCAAAAAGGTCCCTAGAGACCTTCTCACTCATCGGAGGGTTAAAAAATTAGTATTTTTTACAATTTATTTTGCCAATGCACAACTTTTCGCACTGCGCCGTTTTTGGATTGAACATTTTTTTTTTTTTTTTGCAATATCGGCCCACTCTAAATTGTTAAACATATGCACTAGTTTTAATGCAAAAAGATTTCGCTTTCCTCTTAACAAGCATGTAGTATGGAACTATGTACCACCATCTGCTCTACTGGAATGGAGAACCCTTGAGGCAGGCATGATTGTGGTTAAAGAAAAGCTCATTTTCAAAAATCGCTTGACTTAAATATATTTTGCTACTCCACTCAAAACTAAATAGAAAATGTGACGTTAATTTACGCACGAACACGAAAAAAACTTTTTATACATATTTCCTTGTTCCAAGTTAAAAGTTGTATGGACGGAATGGATAGAAGTTTTTTCGCAAAACAATTTTGTAACAAATAGAATTTTAATGTGTCATGCATATAAAATAAGTTTATAATTTTATTTATGTATATTTTGTCTTCCTTACATATGGACATTTTTCAAAATCTTTTTATTTTAGGGTTACAAAAAAAAATTAAAACTTTTTCGATGGCACATCAATGATGCTTAGTGTGATTGAAATAATAGATATACTAAACTTAAATCCGTTCGTGTGCATCAAGTGGAACGAGGGACACGAAAGTTATGGCGCTTCAAAGTTAAAAATGTTAAAGAAATTCTTAAAAATACAATCGTTGGTAAATTTCAAAAGTTGCATTAAATTGCTCAGTATCTAAAAAACAGCGTTCACATTTTTGATTTATCTCTTAACTGTAAAGAGATATATGGATCCAAATTTATTTTTGATACCTTATGTATGATTTTAGTTTAATAACATATAAATTCAAAATTTTTTTTAAAATATACATTATATTTTCCGAACAATACCAAATGTTTTGCAAATTTTTCATATCTGAATTTATATCATTTTACAATTAGTTTTGGATTTATAAAGGTTTGCATGTCATATTTTTGATATTTGGGATTAAAAAAAGTGGAAATGTTTTTTACGGCATCTCAATGACGCTTTGTACAGTTTAAGTACTAGATATAAGGAACTTAAATCCGTTCACGTGCATCAATTTGAGCGAAGGCCGCGAAAGTTAGGGCCGTTCAAAGTTAAAACTTTGCAAAAAAATTTCAAGACTACAAATGATGATACATTATATAAGTTGTTGCAGATATGTGTTAACCACATTAGTGTCTAAAAAACTGCATTTAAAAGTTTTCGTTTATCTCTTAAGTATAAAAAGATAAATGGATTCAACATTTATCTCTTAAGTTTAAAAAAAATATATGCACACAGAGAAATAAAGTGGCAACCGAATTAAAAAGTGTATATTAATGTTAACAACTTACAAATTTAGTTAGTACAACGTAATTAACATTAGATTTCTGAATAATTTGAGTGTTGCAAGTAAAATTCTGTTAAATTAAGCGAATTTTGTTGTGAAAACAAATGTTCAGTTTTACCAACCGACTGAAATGCGTATTAACCCAATTTGAGTCTCAGTACCCGAATTTCAGTTGGCAAATAGCTAAATTTTTCTCTGTGTGTGGATTCAAAATATTTTGTTATTGCCTTATGTATCAATTCTTTTAAATAACAAAGTACACATACACAGAAAAAACTAGAAATGGGTTTCAATTAAAAAAATGATTGAATCAATTAATATCAAAAAAAAATATGCCCCCAAAAAGTCGTGGATCATTTTTTTTTCTTTCTTTCTTTAGTCCTATTTTCATCCATACATGATCTAGAAGCTAAATCCGCCTTCATATTAGAGTTACCACAAAATTGTATTTATATATATTCCAGAGAACCGTGTAAAATGCATCTAATTTGCATAAATCTAAATTATTTACATACAAAGATGATGAACTTGGCAAAAGAAAAAATTTGATTCCCATATTGCCATATTTAAAACGAAGAGTTAAAACCTTATTGCATTTTTATCAAAACGCGAACTAGCACGAATTTCAAAAAAAGCTGAGACCCGTAATTAATTAAATCGACTAAAGATTAAAATATGTTAATTTGGCATTTTTATTACAAACAACCCCGAACAAAAAATTCAAAAACCGTTTTTTTACAGAATATCCTTAAAAAAGGACATGGATGATCGTCCTTGGACAAATTGTATATACAGTTGGATGCGCGTTAAAAAAACCTTTCTTATGATACCCATATTGTAAGGAAACAGATTCTTAAATTAACAAAACATGCAAAAATGGGCCCTTTTTTAAAATGGTCCAGCTCACGAGAGGTCAAAGCTAGAGCCGAAATATTTTAGATGTCATCATAAAAAATACCAATGTTCCTTTTGAGGGCGGTACATCGAGCACTTTTTTTGGTGAGTCGCAAAATCCACCGAAATAATTACGATTTTGCGTGTATACAAAATCGGTAAACTATTCTACTAATTAACAGTTAATCATTTGAATTTTGTTCTTTTTATTTACAAATAAAATGATAGATTCATATAATTAAACGTTCGTTTGACATTTTAATCACAATAAAGTAATAAAAAAATTGTTAGGAAACTTTTTAGTAATTATGTTAATGTGTTGTCTACACTGGTTAGATTTATAAGAAAATTTAATAAATATTTTAATTGAATCAATTAAAAAAAATGTTATTTATATTCAAACAATCGGTTAATTCAATATTTTTTGCCCATAATTTTGTCTGTGTAGATTCTTAAAATATACATTATATTTTGCGAGTAATACAAGATTTGTTGCAATTTTTTTGAGGGTCATATCTCAATTGGTTTTGGATTAATAAAGGTTCGAATGTGATATTTTTGATATTTGAGATTAACAAAAAGCAAAAATATTTTTGACGGCATATTAATGCCACTTAACACGCAAATAGCCTTAAATATTAGTAACTTGAATCCGGTTGCTTGCGACAATTTGAACAGGGGCCGCCTAAATAATGATGGCGCCAAAATTGAAAAAATATTAAAGTAAAACTTTTTATTGAAACTTAATTAAAAGAAATATGTTCACCATTTTCACATTCAATTGTTGAACCGATAATACGTGACTTTTCTTTATCTTATTTAGAAATAAATGCATTAATTAAGTTTTTAATTTGTTTAAGACTACCGAAGTTATTAGTGATTAAAAATTTGAGAACCAAACAATTCCTTGGGAAGTTTGTAATATTATTTGCAATAGTTTTGGAAAAGAAATGGTTTAAACTAAATAATTTAATAAATAGAGTAGTTTTGAGTAATTTAGTGTTAATGACGGTATGAATATCATATTTTAATTATTTGGGAATAAAATAAGCGGAAATATTTACGGCATATTAATTTTGCTTCGAACGTATATAGCCTTAGATACAGACAACTTAAATCCGTTAGCTTCCATCAATATGAAAGAATGCCGCTAAAGTTACAGCTGCTTTTTTGATTTTTGATGAAATCAAATTTTCATTACATTCCATTCTAGAAAAGTAATATTGTTTTTTTGGTTTAAATCATTTAAGAGCTAAGTTCGTGCTTCATTTTAAGCTTTTAATAACGTCTTTGACAAATCAACATCTCGTATAATGATCTTTTGAACAATCGATGTATTTTTTTCTAAAAATTGCGATTTCCTATATATTTATAGCTGATCAACAATTTTTAAGTCAAAATCGAACTATGCACACACAAGCTGAATTGAATCCACCAGGAAAACATTAAAATTTTTAAAAAATTGTGGATTTTGTTTAAGGATACTTAATTTAGATCAATAAAATATTGAAAACTCCATATTCTCTATAATCTTTATTTTTTTAGCGGTCTCAGTATTTCCATCAACAATTTGAGTTTGCCGTGACAAAATATGTTAAAATAAAAGTGCGCGTAATTCGCTCAAGATAACTTATGATCATAATTTTGCAAGTTTAAATGCATAGTAACGATCAACACGAATGCATACTGATAAAAACGCTCAAAAAACACCTTATTCAGCTAAAAAAAATGCAAATAACTCTTATTACAAAATTTATGAAAAAACACTAAAAATCAAAAAAATTAAATTAAACAGAGGCCTTGTAAAGAAACATGTAATATAAAAAATATTAAATTCACACCATATTCCTGGCAAAAAAGTGCGGCTGTGCATCACGTTTATTTTTTCAGTTTTGTGGAGCTCTTACTCCGTGTGTGTTTATGGCACATTATCGCTACATACACCAAACTGCGTACAATATTATGGTGTTTTGTTAACAATATCTTAGTAACCAATACGTGAAGGGCCTCCCGCACAATTGGTGGCTATAAAAAATAAAAAGAGTGAAAATTTAAAAAAAATTTTAAAATATTAACACCATATATCTTTTTACATAATAATGGCACACCATCAGTAACGGGTGATTTTTTAGCAACTTCCTTTTTGGCAACACTGTTTTTGGCACCTAAGCTGTTTTCGTGTAACTTGTTACTGTTTAAACATGTTCAGTTTGGTCTATAATTTAACCATGGTACGACTTACAAACGAACATCGCATGCACATTACTGAATTTTCTTATCAAAATTCATGCTCTGTTAAGAAAGTGCATCGTGCACTTCTTCCAATTTATGATCAGTTTGGGTGACCATTTGAGGCGGTTATTCGCAATCTTGTGACTAAAATTCGCACCAAATTTACATTATTGTACATTAAACCACCAACACACATACGTAGAGTGCGGACGGAGGAAAATATCGCAGCTGTATCTGATAGTGTTGTTGATGATTGGGCCTCTGTTACTCCACTAGGTGAAAAATTTTACGAAAGGATTTGGGTGTAAAACATTTTAAAATACAGCTGGTGCAAGAATTGAAGCCCCTCGACCTACCAAAATGGCTAACTTTTGGTGAATGGGCGCTGGCAGAGATGGATGAAGATCCGCTTTTTTATCGGAAAATTGTTTTCAACGACGAAGCTCATTTCTGGTTGAATGGATACGTGAATAAGCAAAATTGCCGTATTTGGTGTGAAGAGCAGCCAGAAGCATTGCAAGAACTATCAATGCATCCCGAAAAATGCAATGTTTGATGTGGATTATGGGCCGGTGGCATCATTGGACCCTACTTTTTAAAATACGACGAGTGCAGGAACGTTATTGTGAATGGCGAGCGCTACCGTGCGATGATTACAATTTTTTTTTGCCCAAAATAGAAGAGCTGGACTTTGGTGACATGTGGTTTCAACAATCAATGGCCCAATTGAGAGGCGAGTTCGGTGAACGGTTTATTGCACGTTTGGGGCCGGTCAATTGGCCGCCTAAATCGTGCGATTTAAGGCCTTCAGACTATTTTTTGTGGGTCAATGTTAAGGCTAACTGTTGATGCACTGGAAGCCAATATTGAAGATTTTAATCCTGAGATACCGGCCAATATGTTGGAGAGAGTAAGCCAAAATTGGACCCAGCGCATGAACCATTTGAGGAGTAGCCGCGTTCAACAATTTCATGAAATCATATTTAAACATTGAATTATATAGATAGTTCTATTGACTCAAATAAAGATTTTATACATTTCTCTAAATTTTATGTGATTTTTTTTAAATCAAATCCTAAAGCTCTAAAAAATCACCCTTCACATATAGTGCCAATTAATTAAAGTGTAGTGAGTTTATATTACGCGATTTGGATTGCGAAGATGAAAGCTGCAAATAATATACCCCCAAAATGATAAATTTTGAGTCTGACTCAAATGACTTTTTGCGAATTGTTAACTTAGAGTGCACAGTGGAGTGAATCAAATAAAAAGTGGTAATAAATATAGAACTTCTTAACTACTGGACTGATTAAGACCAAATGTATATGCTATAGTTAAGTAGGGTATAGCTTTCAGAAAATTAATTTGGAAGTCACCCTGTGTTAACACAGGGTGAGCACTAAGGTGCCAAAGTAGATCACCTCGAGTACAAAAAACTTTTAAAATGCTATAACTTCTACAATTATGAACCGATTTCGATGATTTTAGACTTTTTGAATCCGCTTGATAAGATTAATAAAAAACATGCTTACGGTAATATGTTGCCTCTTAAAGTTTAAAAGTTGTGTGATGTTGAACATTAAAATTTTAATTTTTTGACAAGTGTTTTTTAGGCTTTAAGTTAATAACTCCTTTATAATAAGTGGTAAGACATTAAAGAAAAAAATTATGTATTGCCACTTTTATCATTAATGTTGATAAGATTAATAAAAAACATGCTTACGGTAATATGTTACCTCTTAAAGTTTAAAAGTTGTGTGATGTTGAACATTAAAATTTTAATTTTTTGACAAGTGTTTTTTAGGCTTTAAGTTAATAACTCCTTTATAATAAGTGGTAAGACAAAAATTATGTATTGCCACTTTTATCATTAATGTTGTGCTTAAAGTTTAATTTAATTATCTGTAACCGTTGAGTAAAGAAAAATCTGCAAAGTCAATTTTTTGAAATAGTTCAAAAAAATTGTAAAATTTTTGAGAAAAAGTAGCTTCACTCATACGTTTTTTTTATAATCTAGTAGAAGAAAAGTAAATATTTTTTAAATATTCGAAAAGAACAGGCTTTGGGAATAGTTTTAAATGAAAGTATTATTAATTTTGGACATGCATCCTACACCCAGCATTGATCGAAAATTACCAATTTTCAAGTTTACACACGTGGGCAAAAAATGGCACTCCCATTTCTTAACTTTTTAAAACATAATATTATAGACTAATAAAATGTTAATTATTCTTCATCAACTTTGCAGCCGGGAAATGAAAAATGGGGTCCTGGGAGGTGTTTTTGTAAAGTCAAATTTTCAATTTATTCTTTTGCGCTTTTAAAAAAATCATATTTAGATTCAATTTTTTTATTTCATTTATTTTTTATTAATTAACGACAATATAGTCTTTAATACATATTAAAATTGTTAACATAGCATAAATACCTATTTAGATATTATTTATCAAAGTTAAGTTGTTATAAGACACAAAACACTATTATATATATTTTTTTATTTTTTTTTACTTATTTGTTCTAGAAATTTTTTAAAATTTACAATAAATTATTTTTTTTTTAAGTAGAGGTTTCACCTGTTTAACAATGTATAACATGTCTGATGAATACGTTTACAAACGTCTGAAAACTTTTTTTAAATGTATCAACTCGACCAAAAATTTTATTTATATGAAAATTCCTTTGTATGAAAATCATGGTAGTGTGGCGTTGTGGTGTAATGGTTAGCGCGTTGTACTGTTACACTGATGGTCCCGGGTTCGATTCCCGGTGACGACAACACCAATTTAGAAAAATAGTATGTATGAGCTTTCTATCACTTATATGTATCGCGGTGCCCACCTTCTGTGTTCCCATAGCACTTAACACCACCGAAGTAAAATAATAAATCAGGGCTATGAAACAAAAAGCTTCAATAAATTCGCCAACTCTACATCAGGTGGCGAGCAACAACTGTTCTAAGATTTATCATCTCGCGCAATTACAGTGTTGCGATGTTTGAAGCCCTTTATCTTGCACCACCTTTCATCTCTCCACTATCCCCTTTCCAAAGAAAGCAACACATAAATAAATAGGAAGAGTTTCCTGAGTGTTGCTTCTCTTTTAAAAAAAAAAAAAAAACATTTAGTTCTAATAGAGGATATAACTGGGTCGGATGATATCATTAAGTGTCGCATTAAATCTGAGTTTTGAACTTGTTTGCAATATTTTCGTGTGTTGAATTGCCAATAGTGCTTTACATCTATGTTTCGAGCTCCCTGAGCTTCTTCCGTTAGATCTCCTAAGGGCCCATTTTACCTCACCCTGGAACCGCACCAGCAAATATACTATATTGATTTTCTGTGACGAGAACAGAAGCATGTGAAGACCTGTCAGTAGATTGTTTTAGCAGATGAAGGCATTTTTTATGACAACATTCAACTGTTTTTTGTTTTTGTTGTATTTATAATGATATTGAACTCGCAACCCTCGATAATTCGCTAGACGTTGCATTATTGTTTTCTCACCCTTTAATTTGACAATTATTTTAAATTTACGTGACCAAACTTTTGGAATTCCAGATACTCCGTTTATTTGGTAATTAACATGAAACAATTTCTGTTTAGTTTTTAATATAAACATTAAAATGTTTAGGTTTTTGTGCAAAAGGTGTGCAGAATATTTCAGAAACCAGCAATACAAACCGATTTAAAAAAAGATCCGGTTATTCAAACTTGTTTTTGAGAATAACCAAAATACAACTCCAAACGTAAAGGAAAACCATCACGAAAAAATTAATGAAAAAATAGCAACGGAGACGGAAGACTGAAAAGTCAATCTCAATTACACTATTCAACAATATTTAGCTTTTTGCAGAACTTGTCTTTGAAGTAGATATTTTTTAATAGACTTAAGGTATATATAAATTCCTGGGATTCCTAGTTGGAGCATAGGGCCAGTACAAAAGCTTTCCATTAACTTCTATCTTCGGCTAGTCTTTTTGGTTCTCTCCATGAAGTTCTGGCTGAAAGCAGTTCATTTTCTATTTGGCGCCTCCATGTATTTGCGGGTCTTCCTCTACGTCGGCTGCCCTGGGGATGGTAATCAAGAGCTTTTCTTGTGACGTCGTCATGGCTTTTTCTAAAGGTATGACCCAGCCAGTTAAACTTTTTCAAGTGGATATCTAACATGATTTGATTTTGTTAAGGTACGCTGTATCAAATAATGTTAAACATTTTCTTGTGTCGTTTGCAGTTTTTGAAATATTGCAATTTTTATATTTACATCATTCGCCCCATTTCTTTTGTATGTTTTTCAAAATTTTTTTGAAATTTAAAATCAAAATCATAATTTTTTTTAAGAATATAAATCAACACAAAATTATCTTTTATTTGAGTACAATCATGCTGCTGTTTATTTCTAAATATTTGAAGATGTGGAAAATTAACTAAATTTTGAAGTTATTTTCTAAATATTTCTTAACATTTTCAATGGATTTGCAATTTTAACGCAGAAATTTGTTCACTGGAATGTCACATAATTGTACTCAAATCAAATATAATTTTGTGTAGATTTATAGTTATTAGAAAAAATTATAATTTTGCGATAACATTTCGAAAAATTAAGCAAAATGTACGAAAAATTATAAGAATGATGTAAATATAAAAACAGCGCCATTTCAAAAACTGCAAATAAGATTTTTTTTGCGTACATACACTCAGGGAACTTCTGCTTTAAAAATATGTTGTTGTTTGGGTTGAAATACAGTTTCTTTATTTTTAATGTAAATGTCAGTCATTTGTAGAACAAATTAAAATATTTACTAATCTTGTAGTTCATTTAAAAAAACAAACTACATCAAATGACTGTTTTATGATTTTACATTAATTTTTACAGTTGTTAACATGAGGTTCATTTTTACCACAATTGTTAGTCATTTTGTGAACATTAAAAACAAATGACAATGTTAGTTGAATTTACTGTAATGTAAGTCGTCCTTTCTTTAAATGAAATTTCATTTGTTTTCAACTACATTTGCAGTGGTCTTCTAAGTGTAGGTGTATAAAAAAAGATGTCTTTCAAATCCAGCTTTTTTTGGCCGTTGAATAGTGTTTTTCTTATTTATTATTTTTAAAATTTCACAATAGTGTATAATTTTATGAAAATGTGGCAACATTAGTAAAACAATTTGAATATAAATAAGAAATTCCGGTGAGAAAATAATATAAGTTGTATCTCTCATGGAAATCTGTGCACGAAATCAAATGTCAAATTGCAGAGGAAAAATGTGTTTCGATTTCATTGAAAGTGTGCAAATTGGTATTTAACGTTTTTATGAGATATGTGCTGTATTAGGTTTTTCGAAATTCGGTGTAGTTCCTGTTCTATCGCATTTTCGACATTTTAAGCAAAACCAAAAATACTTAATGCTTAAACTGCTCTTACTTTTTAAGTTTTTATCCGATTATACAGTTTCTTTTCAGAAAGTTTGCGAAAACGCAAACCCCACTAAGAATTTTGGATATGTTGTACAAGACAATATGATTTATCACTACAACTTTTTTCAGAAAAATCAAAGATGTAGTTTTTAAAATATGCACTAAAATCTTTTGTTTTTAAATTTCTGCAAATTTTCTCCAAAGAGACTGTATAACTAACAGATATCTAAAAGCAAAAGATCTAATATTTCATATCAGGTAAATAAACATGAGGTAATTCTCTCAATTTTGATAAAGTTCGGTATACTTTGAAACGCTGTTCAACGAAAAATGCGTCGAATTTTTAAAAACTTAATAAAACACATATATCATATTAACGTTGAATATGTGTATGTTTTCAACGCTATCCGTATTCATATATCCGAATACCGTATCGAAAATTTCTAGAATGACTCTTAAGATCTTACCCCTCAAACCGGCCTATGCTTGGATGCAATGAAATTTATACCACATGCTCGGCTCGAAAAATAAACATTATGTTCTTCTACCAACATTTCCTTCATTGCCTATTTTAGGCGATATGGGGTTAAGAGCGAATCTCAGAAACTAATCCATAAAATTGAATACGATAAGGCGTAAATTATTCCTGTTACAAAGATATAACTACAGTCCCAAAAATTACTATTTTTGTGGTTATACTTAAGAAGATATGACGATTTTAGTTTTTCGAAAAACACGAAAAAGCAGCTAAATTTCAACATATATTGATTACACTTAAATATTTGGCTAATGCTACTAAATACAATCTTTCAGTGAAATTTCATAAAAATCCGTCTTAACATTTTCAAGTTAAGACGATGTCCTTAAAAGGTATGCTATTGGAATCCTGTATATATTTCCCCCAATAGTAGAGCTTTTTTGAAAAGTTTAATCTTCAATCTTATTTTGTGTTAAGTATAACCGGTTTCAAAGCCACATAAATATGTTTCTAAGATTTTTAAAAATTGTGTTAATTTTACAATATTTGTTTTTTTAAAAATTTAAGAAATTTTATCTTGAACACTTTCTTGCTTCCAAACCGTGAACTACACGCAAAAAATATTTCGTAAATTTGATTTTATATCGAAAGGTTAATATCTTATTATAAAACCCGCATTTGGAGCATTTATCGTCAATTTTAAATAACCCGCATGGAAGCGTGATTATCGATTAGAGGGTTAAGTCATACTAAATATATGAACCATAAATTAAAAATACTGAAATTGTCTTATGATGTGATTTAAATGAAATCGTGACAACCGGAAACAATGTTAAAAACCAACTCGCTTTCAGTAAAATCCTTTAAAAAACTATGTTTTAAGATATATCTTTATATAAGCATACAATACATTTTGTTTATAGTGTACATTAAGGTGCCAGCGATTTGTATGTTCCGTGAATTTTCTTGCTGAATTTGAAGAGATTTGGTCCATGGTCCAACAGATTTAGTTTTAGGTGTAAAGTTAATAGTTTTAAGTGCAAAGTTAATAGAACAACAATATTTTACGAGTAAATTTATTTTCTAAATCAGAAAAAGTAATAATTTATTTTAACCCTCAATTCTACCAAATTTTTTATCGTTGCCTACTTTGGGTGTAAATTATTTCTCTTTTCTAGATATAAATGCAGTTCAAAAATTACCTTTTTGTGCTTTTACTTACGAAGATATGGCGATTTTCGTTTTTCGAAAAACGCGAAATTGAGCGAAATAGCACCTTATCTTCAATATATATTGATCAAACTTAAAGACTTTGCTACTGCTAATAAAGGGTGTTTTTTTTATAGAGGTATAGAACTTTGATATGGAATAAAACAAAGATGAATTTTTAGATTGACATGCAATTTACTTTATTCGAAAAATAATTTTCTGCCTTGTTATTTAAATATGACTTCTGGCATATGACCACCTGGCTCGGACGTAGTCTAATCTGGAGGTCAAATTTTCGATGACCTTTTCCAACATTTGTGGCCGTATATTGGCAACAACGCGGTGAATGTTGTCTTCCCAGTGGTCAATCGTTTCGGGCTTATCGGCATAGACTAGCAATTTCACATACCCCCACAGAAAATAGTCCAGCGGCGATAAATCGCACGATCATTCACGGGTCCGAAACGTGAAACTATACTATTACCGAACGTTTCCTTCAATAAATCAATTGTGGCACGAGCTTTGTGACCTGATGCGCCGTCTTGTTGAAACCACAGCACCTGCACATCATGTTTGCTCAATTAACGAACGAAAAAGTCAGTAATCATGGCTCTATAGCGGTCACCATTGACTGTAAGGTTCGTATCAGCATCGTTTTTAAAGAAGTAAGGATCAATGATTCCACCAGCCCATAAAGCACACCAAACAGTTAGTTTTTCTGGATGTAACGGTGTCTCAACATGCACTTGAGGATTGTCATCACTCCAAATATGGCAGTTTTGTTTATTGGCGTATCCATTTAACCAAAAGTGAGCTTCATCGCTAAACAAAATTCGAGTACTTCGAACAGAACCATGATTTTCAAAATAAATTTGATCAATTTGGAAGCGTTGATTCAGTCTATTAATGTTGAAATGCCAAGCCAAACTAAACATAAATCACTTAATAGCTGACAAAATGGCGCGCAGGTAAACAAGTGTTGCCAACTTCAAGTTTTATACCTGTAGAAAAAACACCTTTATAATCTTCCTTCTAAATTTCAGAAAAATCCACCCACAAGTTTCCAAGTTAAGACTATGTCCTTTAGAGACATCCTATGAAAATCCTGTACGGCCTTATACCAAAATAAAAGATTTTTTTAAAAGCTTAAGCTTCAATCTTACTTTGTGCTTACTATCAACGGTTTTTAGTTAACATAAATATGTTTTAAATATTTTTGAAGATTGTGTTAATTTCACAATATTTGTTTTTTGACAATTTAAGAAATTTTATGTCGAACACTTTCTTCATTTTCTATCGAAATAGCTTAATTTCTTATTATAAGTTACTCATTCATTTGGCGCATTTAGGGCCAGTTTAAAATGCCCCGCCTGGAGGCGGGCTTAGAAGGTTAAAGCTCAAAATCGTAAAACTAATGGTGTTTTCTTTTTTGATAAAAAAAATGTCGCATTTTTAAATGTTAATTTTTTTAATTTTGCCATAACCCCGAAAAAATGTGTTTTTTATGCCAAGAATAGAACACAAATATGCCACATTGTTTTTTTTTCCATTTTACAGTTTCCATTTTAACACTTTGTTTAACAAATGTTATAAAAGGACAATCAAAATTTTTTTTTCTGTTTTTTAAAACAAAACAAAAGCGTAAAATATCAACTCTTTTTTAGGGCAATATCTCACCCTGTGATTTTTTCAGGGGAAAAAGGGCAACTTTTTTGCACTTTGAAGATGTAACAGTATTAGAAAAGAACACGGTATCCTTTCACAAAGGTACCTTCTTTTGGAAAAGAACATAATATCCCTCGTTAAGGGAAAAAAAATTTAATTTTTTGTCAGAAAAGAAAACACCATAAAAAAGCACAAAGGTGCACAAAAAACTAAAAAAACCAAATCTGTTTTCTCTGATTATAATGTAAAAATAGCTTAAAATACCAATACTTCGTTACCGGTAGTTTTAAATATCGTAATATATTCATAATATAACTAAATTATTTTTCTAAGGAATTTGTTCTTTTAACTACACAGAAAAAAAGTATGGGCCAAAAATATCTAATTAATCGATTGTTTGAATATCAAAGGCAATTTAAACAATTTTTTTAATTGATTCAATTAAAAAATTTATAGAATTTTCTCATATATCCATACAGTATTGACAACATGTAAAAATTTGGCAAACTATTTTTTTTTTTTATTTTATTTAGATTAAATAATCAAACAAAGGTTTAATTATATCAATATATTATTTAATTTTTAAATAAAAAGAAAAAAAAATCGCAAATGATTAACTTTTAATAAGTTGAATAGTTTACCGATTTCAAATACACGCAAAAACGTAGTTATTTCACTAGAGTTTGCAACACTCTTTTTGTTGAGATATTCGTGTACGCAAGAAAACTTAATTTAGTTTCGTGTTTTATCTGTGGTAATAATAATGTGCACTTTACATGTGGATTTAAATAAACCTTATCGACAATTAAACTATTATTTTTGTAAATAACTAAATTTTTAAAGTAAAAGTGTCATTAAACTATCATTTCAAAATTGTGTGTGATTTTTTATGAAAGCAATTCAATTACAAGAAAAAGTTCAAGACAAGCTAAACAAAAATTTTGTCTTTTCCGTTATTTGTTTTCTTATAATACATTTTTCTATTAAAAAGCTTTAATTTTATTATAAATAAAATGTCAATTAGATTTACTAACCTACATTTCTTTTTTTATTTAATGGGGGGCATATAACAAAAATAAATAAATACTAGTTTTTAACTAAAACTACCATTGTTTTCTTCTCAAGTTTCAATGAAAGTTTTAATCAATTTAACTAAACTTTTTAATTGAGGATGTAAAGAAAAACAATAACTCTTTTAATTGATATTATTATTATTTTAATGGAAAGAGTTTTAATAAACTGTCTGCAAATTTTTTTAGTTAATACTATCATTTCAGTCGTAGGTGCAAAATCAATTAAAATATTAATTGTTTCAATAAAATTTTTAATTGAAACCCGTTTCTAGTTTTTTCTGTGTAATAAAGTTGTTTAGTGGATGATTTAATTTCAAGTTTTATATATCTAACTTAAAGGCTTTGTTTAGGACACTTTATCAGTAACATTTTCGCTTTTGAACCTCAGTTTTACATAAGTTAAATCAAAAGTCTGAAAAAAAAACAAACTTAAAATACTTAAGTAAGTTTCCGACTTTTAGCGTATCCCTTTGAGACCCAAGCTCATGATTGTGAGCTTTGATAATTACTCATAAAACTGCGAATATTTCCAATAGTAATAGATTTATTGGGATGAAAAAACTTATAATATATTTATAACTAAATTATATTTTATAAAATATGTATACCAACCCAGTGAAAAATTTTCGTGAAGCAGGATAAAACAAATGCGCTGATGTAAGTGCTTACGATAACATAATACTGAGCAGCAGCAAATGAAACGAATAATTTTCGTATAAAAATAAACACACAAAAATTTTGAGCTTACTGTTTTCCCTAACAAGGATGCAGGTTGTAAGCAGTTTACCATAATCCCTTAGGTTGTAATGCAGAAAGTTTCATATCGTGTATTATAAACGATCTGTATGTAATAAAAATTAATTAGTCATTTAACTGTTTCTGAAGAGCTAGCACGTGAAGCGGTAAAAAAAAAAATGATTATAATATATGTCAAAATTTTAACAACAATAAGGGGTCCGCCAAACAACTTTTTTTTTTTTTGAACTCCTGAACCAATTGGAGTTTGTATGGCGTCATACCAAGGTCTTTATGCAAAATTCGTCTCAATGATGTCTCCGAAATGTTCAATTGTTGAGAACGACGGTGAAATGATGTTGATGGCGCTTCACGCACACTTTCTGCCACAGCAGCAATATTCTCGGGTGAACGCACTGTTTTTGGCTTTTCACGCTTTGGTTTATCGATGAGGATGCCAGTTTCTTTCACTTTTTTCACAAGATAACGAACATACGGACCATATTCGTTCAGCGGAAGGATAAAACTAATTATCTGTCAAATCAGACATGAGCTAAGTGTTACCATTCACGAAATAAGCACTAGTTGAAAAAAAAAAACGTTAGATGGCGGACCCTTTAGAATTTAGAAGTAGAATTTTATGTAAAATAAATTGTGTATGGTATATTCATGTTATTACTTTTAATCGTAATAATATAGACACAAAATATGATTTTACTGCAAGTCCTGAAATCACAGCTTTTTATAAGCGCTAAAATCAGCGCTTACTTTGCCAAAAAGTAATGCTTCCAACTGGGAATTCGCCATATAAAAATCATAGCATATGTAAGCAGGTTTGTAAGGGATTCTTTTAGGCGTACTCCCTTACAAACCTGCTTGCATGGAAGCAGCGTTTTTAACTGGGAAGGTAGAAATCGCCAACCGCAACAAAAAAAAAAAATAGTACTGGAAAATCACTGCTAATATTGTACTAGGAAAGCACTATTTTGCGTGAAAATCATGTGTTTCGAAAGTATCCGCCGCAAAATTCTTTGCCAATATTGTTTTTCAACAATATTACAACCAGGGTTTTTCTATTCCCGGAAAATGAGAATTACCGCTCAGTAAGAAAATCATTAAAGTTTCTTTTAAATTGACAAAGTTTTCTTTAAAAATACTCATTCGTAGGACCGGGCAAAATTACATAAAAATTGCATTATCTCCGGTTTATTGGTAAATTTTTACAACGCTTTTGTTTAGAATCTTAAATTTTTTAATAAAAATTAATAAAAATCTTAAATTATTAGAGTTTTTCATGAAAAACCATTTATATACTCATAGAATTGTAAGTCATGACATTATGAAATAATTTCATAGAATTTTTTTCGTAGATTCAATGAAGAATTTCATCATATCCAAGAAATTTTATTAATATTAAGAAATTTTTCATAAAATTTCATAGTTTCTTAAGAAAAATTCATTCGATTTCATAAATGATCTCTTCTTAAATTTAACGAAAATTTTCGTTAGAGCTATAAAACTATTTTTTTTTTTTTTTTAATTCCAAAATTTCTTTAATTTTTATACATTTTAAACATTATTTTTAAGATTTAATTCTTAAGTTTTTAACATATTTTATGTTCAAAGAACTTCTTAACCCTTTCACTAACACAGTTTACTACAAAGTACCCGTTTTTAAAAAAATTTACAAAATTTTAATAGTGTAATAGTATATTTTAGTTTAAATATGCACGCAAAGAAAAAACATGGTTGAGGGAACCATATTCGAAAAGCATCATACATTTTTGGATTACTGATTGCGACAACAATGTTACTATGGTTGCGACAGCCGTACTCTTATCTGCTTCTGTATCATAATATGATAATTAGATTATCATATTATGGCTCCAAATATATCCCAGTATTATCATATTATGGTTCTGGAGATTTTTATAATATGCATGTCTTTTAATAGTATATTTATTTAATAATTCACACATTTAAATAAACATTGGTTTAAAATAATTTAAGTAATCAAAGAAAAAGATTTGTGAAATATTATGTCAGCAATACAAGCTATACATCTGATTACAATATAAATCACTCATTAAAATATTGTTAAGAATACAATTTCGCAAAACTTGGATTCAGCGTACCTTATACATTTAGAAAAGTATACTTTAGGTCTACACTCAAAAAATAAGTTAGTAGAAAAGTTAGTAAAACGCCTTGTAAATCAAGTTTACTATTTTGCAGCCCATTTTTCTAAAATTATGTTTTCAGCAAAAATTTTAGTTATACTTATTCAGCACTTAACTGATTTGAACTAATGTTTTACTAATATTTAACTAATGTTTTACTAATTTATTTTGCCAACAAAAAAATGTGCTGATAAGCACATTAATACACGCAGTAAAAAGTGTGGGAACATTAAAGAAATGCTTAGTAATTATACCACTTCATAAGTTTCAAGTTAGTTTTAAAAATTTCGTATAAAATATATGATTTTTGTAGAAATTTTTTACTATAACTTAAAACTTATGTAGTTGTATAATTACCAAGCACTTCGAAAATACTCCACCAAAATATACGCAAAATGAAGTAGATGTCGCGGCATGTCAAGATGTAATAGAGAAGAGGAAAATTAAACTAAAACATACAACTCTTGTAAGGCATATAAAACATAAGCCATGGAAGATTTTTGTGTCTCTTATTCATACATAAAACAAAATTGGGGATTAAAACAACTTAAATTTTGTGTTGTCACCGGCTTGTGAAAGTAATTGTCTATTAATTAAATTAAAGACCGTACAAAGTATTTAAATTTGAATTAAATATGTATTTGTAAACTAAATGTTTATAATGATTATGAATGTAGTGTGGTAAAATTGACAATTTAAAAATGCACACAAATATACGTTCAGGCAGACAGACTAAAGCCAAAGACAACGACACACATCTTAGGTAGTTTTTTATGTTTCCTTTTTCTTATGACAAAAAAGGTTTATACATGTAACATTTTGTTATTTTTTCGTTTCGATTCCATCATTTAGACATTTAGTCGTACGACATATGTCATATTTTTTTTTGCCGTTTCTAGAATTATCTAAAGCATGTCTCATCCTTTAAAAGATGCCATCATTTATACAACCATTGATGGTAAGTAGCTGAAAGATAATTTTGTTTATGTTATATATAATTATTTTTATATATTTTCAGATATTACATTAAATCATGTCGTCAATGTGGGAGTATGAACATTTTTATATTTTGTCACTTATTGTAAATTATTTTTAAAAGAAGAACACAAAAAAGGTTTAGGATATTCGGCAAATAAATTAACTAAAGTATAATTTTTCTGCAAAATTTGTTAAGTTGTTTGCAGTCTACTAATTTTCAGCAAAAATTTTGTTAAATTTTAGCAAGAATTTATTAATCCTGTTACCAGAATTTTTGCTGAATCTACTTATGTTGTTGCTAAAAATCAGCTCTCTGATTTTCAGTAAGAGATTTTGCTGACATTATCAATTTTTTTGCTGACTAACATTTTTCTGACTTAGCAGCTGACATTACTAACTTTTTTTTTCAGTGTAGTGTCAAATATTTTTCGGTCTGAATTTTTAGGTGTTAAAAGTCACGAGTGCTGCCCACTGTATATTTAATTAATGTTTGCAGCAATTAAATTTTCTTTTTTGCTTAATTCAAATTAAAAACTAATTTGGCCCATTTTCAGAAAAATTTAGGTTTCCATTGCACTAAAAATTCAGAATCAGCTTTAATATTTTTAAATACTTTTTTGTAAATTTTCTAGTTTAAATTATCATAAATAATTTAATATACCAAAAAAGGATATGTTTTAACATAAAACACATTTTTTTGTTTATTTTTTCAAAAAATCTAGAATTTCGATTGTAACTCTTTGTGCCTTCGTGTTGACTGGTTTGTGCCACATAAGCTTCAACATTTTGTATCAAATCAAATTTTGTACGGCAATCCTAGAACTTGCAAGAAATTTATGCCACCCTAGTATAGCTACATGTTGTTCCTCCCATTACATTATTCCTAGACAGCTGCCATTTCAACAACATGGTGACTATTTTACAAATATTTACAAACACTTTTGTATGTATTTAATTTTTAGCATAGAAAAATGTAGTCCTTTTTTCCACTACCACAAACTACTTCTGGATTTTTAGTTCCTAGAAGCTGTATGCGTATGACTAGTGAAAAAAAAAAGTTTTTTTGTTTTCTAGTTTTAACTTTTTTGTATACAAAGTTAAATTGTGTTTTTTCTTTCTCTTTTATTCCAAAGTGTTAACGTATATCGGCCATTCTCTGATAGATCGACCAAAATCTGACTGTGGGCTCTCCGATTTAAATTTTATTGTGAACGCAGAAACTCTACGGAGCCACTTAAAATTTGTCGTGTTTTTCTCTAAATTCGAAAAGACCATGGTTTTAATAGCGATTTTTGTATGTTTGTTTGTTTGTTTGTTTGTTTGTTTGTTTGTTTGTTTGTTTGTAGAAAGTAATCTCCGTAACTAATCATACGATTTCTAAATTTTTTTTACCAATATTTAATTTGGTCCTCCAGGATGGACATAGGCTATATATCGTTCCGAAATTTTTTTTTTTTAAAGTTATGAGCGGAAACATAAAAATAATCTATATATATAAAATACAATGTTTGTATGTTTGTCCTCTATAGACTCTAAAACTATCCAACCGATTTGGCCCAAAACGGTTTCATTTGAAAGGTTATAGTCCAAATTAGGTTTTCGGCTATATATATTTTAAGTGGGCGTGGCACCTCCCACATAAATTGAATAACATCATATATCTTGACTATTGTAATAGCAAGAGTTTTGAAATATTGCAGTATCCCATATGTTACTGATTTGAATAATCAGGAAAAAAATGGGTGGGATCGGACCAGTGGGAGTGGCAGTTCCCATACAAAGTAAATATTTAATATCATATATCTACAGTAATTTGTTTTTGTGTTGTACAGTGTAATGAAGTGGAATTGCGTAGAGCTAAAAAAAATGTAATTAATGTTCCTATCCAAATTTGCTATCGAAGGGAAAATAATAGAGATATTTCTGATTTTAGTTAAATTTGAACTATTTTATTTTCATGCTAAATTAATGGGGTACTTTAATATAAAATTCTTAATAAATGCGAAATTAACCCTAAGCTCTCTTTTGTTGTGTCTTATTTCTTACTTTCTGGACGATTTTCAAAAAATCGTAAAAATTTATAAAAATCGACTATAATAGCCATAGTCTTAGAAATTTGTGCACGTTGATTATTTGTTAATGTGAATAGTCATGGGAAAAATGGGCGTGATCGGACCAGTGGGCGTATCAGCTCCCATACAAAGTAAATATTTAATATCATATATCTACAGTACTGTAATAGCCATAGTCTTAGAAATTTGTGCACGTTGATTATTTGTTAATGTGAATAGTCATGGGAAAAATGGGCGTGATCGGACCAGTGGGCGTGTCAGCTCCCATACAAAGTAAATATTTAATATCATATATCTACAGTTCTATAATAGCCACAGTCTTAGAAATTTGTGCACGTTGATTATTTGTTAATGTGAATAGTCATGGGAAAATGGACGTGATTGGACCAGTGGGCGTGTCAGCTCCCATACAAAGTAAATATTTAATTTCATATATCTACAGTAATATAATAGCCATAGTCTTAGAAATTTGTGCACATTGATTATATTATGAATAGTCATGGGAAAATTGGGAGGGATCATACCAGTGGGCGTGGCAGCTCCCATACAAAGTGATTATTTAGCTCATATACAAAATTAATATTAATATTAAATATCTAGGGTTCTATATTAGCTATATAGCCTTCAAATTTTGTACGAGTCCATCAATTACAAATATTAGTAGTCGAACTGGAAATGAGCGGAATGGGATATATGGTCGTGGTACCAAAAGCAAAAACAAATAAGCATTAAAATAAATCATCACATTCAAGACTTTTTGCAATGTTATTTAATAATGTTGTTCAAAAATTGTTTTAGCGTTTCTCATAGTCCTAGACTAAAGGCGATAGAAGGACAAAGAGGCGTTGGGCTTCCCATGAAATTACAAATTTTAAAATGATTTGCTAATGTGAATTTATTTTTTTAATTATATATTTGCGTAAAAAAATTTTTCTTGATTTAAAGAATTAATTACAATTAAAATTTGAAGGCAAAGCAGCGTTTGCCGGGTCAGCTAGTATTAAATAAACAAAAAGTGTGTATTACACCAATAACTTTTTGCATTTTTTGCAAATATAAAATCTCCCCAGACAAAATCGTGTAGGGCATGGACAAATATTAAAAACTGCGTTTTTAGTTTTTCGCTATTGTTAAAAAAGGTTACGCACCAAACGCTTTAAAGTTTTGAATCAAACAAAGTAAAAAACAAAATCTTTTTTTGATGCCTCAACGTCTGACCATCACATCTATATAATTAAGGCATGCTGATTTCAATAGTAAAGTCTGTTTTCGAGTCAATGGAATAGTTTTCTTCCAAATTTGCTTTTAATTTCCGCTATTTTTTATATTAAAGGCATTTTAGAAATCGCTGTCGGTGCGTAAGGTTTTTTTACCAAATTGAACTGAAATAGTTTTTTTTATTATTAATACAATATTTGCCATTAGAAGGCCCCTGGGGAGAATGTTGTCCAAAAAAAGTTATCACCCTAGTGTGTAAGTTTCAGCATTCGCAGGTTATATAATATATATCGGATCAATATCATTTAAAATACATTAGAATTAAATTCAGCGTCAAAAAGAAATACATTTTGTATGCGCTTTTATTTTAAAATGTACTTTTCTAAAATTTGACCAATCTCGATTTTCAAAGAATGCATATTTGAAAAATATGTAATCTTGACCACAAAATAACACTTTCACTTTTTTTTGGTCCGGGGTTTAACTATCTCTAAAGAATTTTTAAAAAATAGCTTATACACTCAGGGAACTTCTACTTTAATAATAAGTGGTTGTTTGGGTTGAAATACAGTTTTTTTTTTATGTAAATGTCAGTCATTTGTAGAACAAATTAAATTTTGATACTAACCTTGTAGTTCATTTAAAAAAACAAACCACATCAAATGACTGTTTTATGATTTTACATTCATTTTTTACAGTAGTTTTATGTTATTTAAAAAAATAAAAAAAATAAATGTTTGTATATTTTAACTAACGGCTCTGTGCAATAACTCCCAGGTGAAAAAAGTCCCAAAACAAAAAAATATAATAAGCCCCAAAAATTTTTCATACAAATTTGGGAGTAATTTCAAATGAAAACCCCTAAGAGCGGCCGAAGGCCGCCACACAGAAAAACTTGTTTTTACAAATCCAATGTCGAATCTGTTGAAATCTTATTTTTAAGACAATAAGTAATATAATTTGAGCAGTCATAGCTTTGTCATTTAAACAGCTAATTGATTGTTTTTTATCTTAAATAAAAGAGTAGAGCATTGGCCTTCTGTTTATTTAACGTTTCGACACTAATATATACGTAAAATTTTTAATAAATTAGACTTTTAAAAAAATAATCATTAAAAAACAATAAATCTTGGTGTGGGTTCGTATTTTGGGACATAAAAAGTTATGACAGGTCAAATAAATGTTACTTGATGTCTTAAAAATATAAGATATCAACGGTTTCGACATCTGATTTGAAAAACAAGTTCTTTTGGGTGGCGCCCTTCGACCGCTCTTAGTGGTTTTTTTCCTAAGTAGAACGCGGCAGGCGGCTTCGCGAAATAAAGTTTTTTCTGCGTGCGTAACAAAAGACATTATGTCTTATGACATTTAAAAAAAAAAAAATTATGATTTTGGGCAATAACTTCTTTTTTTTACCGTCATAGAGCCCAAAAAAGAAAAGTTTTTTCAAAATAAAATGCCATAGCACCCCAAAAAAAAGTTTTGGATTTTCTGTCATTGATTTGGTCGTTATAACATATTAACATCCACAATTTTGGGGGATATGCGGACATTTTGGGCAATATGTCATTTTGGTTTTTGTGCAATACGACTTTGGGGAATATAACGGTACGCCCTTACTTCATTTGTGTTGCATGGACTATTTTTGGGAGTTATTTCATTTTTATTCTTTGGAAATTATTTCATGATGAAATAACAACCAAAAGCTAGGATTTGTTTCATTTTTGTTTTGGAAATTATTTAATTTTTTTAGAATTTATTTCACTTTTTCGAGACGGGACTTATTTCATTTTTTTAGAATTTATTTCATTGGGAGCTTTTGCACTGGGACTTTTTGCCCCTGGGACTTATTGCATAGAGCCTTTACTAACATGTGGTTAATTTTTACTACAATTGTTAGTCATTTGTTGAACATTAAAAACAAATGACAATGCCAGTTGAATTTACTGAAATGTAAGTTTTTAACTACATTTGCAGTGGTCTTTTTACCTACATAGTATTCTAAGTGTATAATTTTTACATAGACAAAACAACAATTTGTTTTTTTTTATTTTTCAGATTTATTAAGATTTAATTTACAAATAAATTTAGTGTTAAGGGGCAATTTAAACGTGCCTGTTTAAAAACCTACACATTTAATTTTAAAGATTTTTTTGGCACGTCAAAGACAAAAAAAATCTACTAAAATATTCTGTTTTACAAAAAGTTATTTTTAATCCTTTCCAGCCAACGGTTGCTATCGAGTATTAGATGGTTTATACAAAAAAAAAAAACGTGGACTTAAAGGGTTACACATAAAATGTTTAAAATATAATATTTTAGTAGATTCTTTATCTTTCAGTTATAGAAAAAAATAATATAATAATAATAATACACTTAGAGAAAAAAATTGCCAACCGAATTAAAAAGTGTATATTAATGGTAATAAGGTTAGTACAACGATATTTATATTATCTTTATATTATATTTCTAAATATTTTGTGTTTTGGAACTAAAATACGGTTGAATTCACTGAACTTTGTTGTTAAAACTAATGCTAAGTTGTACCAACCGTCTAAAATTCTGAATAACTGAATTTGAGTATTAGTAACTTAATTTCAGTTGGCAAAATAGCAAAATCTTTCTCTGTGTGTAATAATACTAATAATAATATTTTAATAAATTCGATTATCCTTCAAGTACTGAAAAAATATTAAAAAATAAATGTATAGTTTTTAAACGAGAGATTTTTAAACGCCACCCAAACACAACATTTTTAAATTTAATCTTTTTTGTTTTAATTAATAAAATATTAAATTGTTGTTTTTTGTATGGAAAAATAATAAAAAAATTTTTCAAAAACTTATTAAGAATATATGAAGGGCTTATTGTAAAAACATGATAAGTTACATTTATTTTTTTATGGATTTTTGCAGTTTTCTCAACATTCATTGATTAATATTTAATAAAATTCTTGCTTAACACTTATTAGAAGCACCTAGGGTATAAAATATCCTGAATATGCATAGCTTTTTCACTTTTTCAACCATTAAAAGTTGAAAACAAACTAAAAATAAAATGTGTCTTATCAAGTCTTTATTATAAGCCCTTCATATAAACCCACCCAGCCAGAAATTGCCAATAGTCTGAAAAATTAAGCACTGGCAGAGTACTCTTTGCCAATAGTCCAACAAATAAAGTGCTGGCAAAGCACTGATTTACAACGCTCTGCTAACGTTAGTAAAAAGTGCTTTGCCATTACTTTATTAACAAAATTTACAACAGTATAAATAATAAAAGCACTGGCACATCCCTGGCGTAGAACGATCTGGAAACATTCGTAAAAAGTGCTTTGCCAGTACTTGATTTAGAAAAGGTACAACCGTAAAAATAAAAAAGCACTGGCACAGCACTGGCTTAGAATGTGTTCCCAACATTTAACACGATACACTTTTCCCAGCGATATGCAATAGCTTCCATACCCTTCTATCAGAGTAGAATCTAGTAAGTTCTTAATATTGGTTGGACTGAGATCTTTCAAATGAAAGTATTGAATTACATAACGGTGACCGATTTTTTCCATGTTTACAAATTCACTGAGTTCGCTTATTTTTAATGGCTGCAAAAAACAACTAAGCAACGTGGCGCCTCGAAACTTAAAACATATGTTTTATAAGTTTGCCACTTTTCACCAAAGTACATTTTTGTCAAACTACCTCCGCCACCTATACGTCAGGTCGGCTAATTTTGAGAACGCCCTCGTATATTAAAGAAACTTACACGGTTTTTGCATATTTCTCATTTTTAAAAATAAAACTAAATTGCACATAAAATCGGGTATGTTCGAAATTTGTAAAGCGACTCTTTAAGTGGCTGCATAGTTTCTGATTGCAGAATTTAATTGAAATCGAAAAACCTAAGGTCAAATAATGTCCTTTTTTGGCCAGTCTTCAGTGGATTGGCCGATATATTTTTTTCTCAGTTTGAATCACAAAGTTTAAACAGCAAAATCGACATCCAAGGTTTGATAAACTTTGTTAACACGTTGAGATTAACTTTCGATTTGTCTGAAAAAGCCGGCCTGGGTAGAAAAAAACATTTTTTTTATAAACTTTTTTAATTCAAGTCGTATTTGTTGTTTTCATTTCTATTAGAAAAAGTTAAATAGAAAAAGTTTAAAGTGGATAAATTTTAAGTTCACTCTTTACGTTTATAAAACCGTAACATCCCAGTGTAGAAACGGTAATGACATTTTATTACTTTTCACACTACAAGTAATGACGCCACCTTACTCTCTGCATTACTTTAATACAAGTAATAATGACTTAGTAATAACTAGTTAATTTTCCCATTATTTCAATACAGAAAATAATGCTTTACCAATATGTACTTATTTTTATCATTATTTTAAATATAAAGTAATGACCAAAAAAATTTTTAACATCTATTTTAAAACTCATTATTTGTTTACTTCCAGTAAGTACGAAGTAAACAATAATGTAATGACAATTGTAAGTACTTGCCATAACCAAATATGTTCTTATAAAGGGTCCGCCAAATTACTTTTTTTTTTTTGAAAATGCTATAAAAAAAACTACTGAACATTTTCTCAAATTTCTTTTTTTATTTGAAAGTACAATCCTTCCGGTTAATAATGGAAAATAATTTCATTCAAATATCTGCCTCGGCTGGCCATGCAGTAGCCTACGCGATCGGTCCAATTTTTAAGCACATTATCGATTGTGTGCAGCTGTATTTCACCAATGGCTTCACGAATATTGTCCTTTAAAGCGTCAATTGTCTCTGGCTTGTTGGCGTAACACTTATCTTTGACGGCACCCCACAAATAATAGTCCAACGGTGTCAAATCGCAGCTCCGAGGTGGCCAAACGACAGCAGCTCTGCGGCTGATTTGAATTTTCGCACACATTCTGCAACATTACCATGATTTTCAAAGTAATGTCGCAATATTTCGCAGAGTTGTTCAAGCGTATACACAACCATATTCGTTCAGCGGAAGGATAAAACTAATTATCTGTCAAATCAGACATGAGCTAAGTGTTACCATTCACAAAATAAGCACTAGTTGAAAAAAAAACGTTAGATGGCGGACCCTTTATAACTACATAAATGGTAATGTTTTTCTACACTGGGATATAGCAGAATACATACAAATAAAAGTAGGTAAAATCTATACGGGGTCGGTTAAATGGATTATGTCCAAAAAAGAGGTTATGAATGAACAAATTTTAGTTTAATTTTTTTCTCTTGTGCTTTGTTTTCAGAAAACCATATAAATCACTACTCAAGAATTCTAACTTAATAAAAAAAATTATTCGATGTAAAAATTATTATTTTAAGGCCACTATGATGACCTCAAATGTAAAAAATGCAAACTTTTCCAAATTCAAACTTCAATAACTGCAGAACTAGGCATCGTATTCGAGTAAAACTAAATTTGTTGGAAAGGTCTTATAACTACCTTCAATTGCTATAATATTTCTCCTGACTCTTCTGGATAAATATTGAAAAAATTTAAAAGTCAAATCAAAATCATTATTACTTTAGTTAGTCTTTTTACATTATTTTCTAATAGTTTTCATTAGATTTGGCAAAAAGTATGAAAATTCCACAAAATCTAGTTTTGTGTCAAAAAGGTATTTTAAAGATTTATCCAACAAATTTTATTTCACGCCAATACGACGCCTATATCTCAATTTGGAATTTGGAAAATTTAGATTCCGCTTTAATGGTTGCAAAAATGCAAAAAGTGGAAATGCTGTATGCTTAAAATTTTTTAATTATTCATTTAAAAACCCGTTTCAGCGATTTACCGCGGATTTAACAAACATAATCAGAAAAGAATATAATTAATTTTAATTTGAGCTAAAGTTTGCTTATATCCCATAATTTTAAATTAGTTTTAAGCATAAATATTAAAAATTTAAAATTATGCTGATTTCGACGATTTATGAAGAATATAAAAAACTTATTGTAAAAAGTCGGCCATGAGGAATCGATCTGAAATTCAGTCAGCTAATTTTCAAAACTTATTTTTTTCGAATTCTTTTGAATTGTGAGCAAATTTGCTCAAAAAATCCAACTTGTGCTTTGATTTCAGAAAAATGGATAAATCGCTGCTCAAGAGTTCCAGCCTACTAAAAAATTATTCGGCATAGAAATTATTACTTTAGGGGTAACTTTGATGTCCTTAAACTTAAAATTAAAAACTTTCCAAACAAATTTTATTTCTCGCCTATACAATCTTGAAGATAGTTATAGGAGTTCGAATTTGTAGCTTTCTATATTTTTACATTTAAAGTCATAAAAATTATCCTTAAACTAATTACACAGAAGGATAAAATGTTACTTTTTAAAAATTAATAAAGATCTGACCATCAATTATATATATTTCGGATATGCTGATTTCTACGGTGGACTTAATTTTTTGATCAATGGTACATATTTTGAGAATAATGTCTGTAAAGTTTGGCGGTTTTGCATTTAGTTTTTTGCATTGAAAACTTTTTGAAAGCAATCAATCTGCTTTTGTTTTGATGAAACTAAGTAACAAGACCTGTGTTCATATTTATGGCTTACATTTAATGCACAAAACTTTCTATTTAAACTACTATTTCCCGTTTTATGAAGATTTTTATCTTTGGTTGGCGAGCAACAACTGTTCTTAGACTTATCATCTCGCGCAATCACAGTGTTGCCATGTTTGAAGCCCTTCATCTTTCCCCACCTTTCACCTCACCACTATCCATTTTCTAAAGAAAGCAACACATTACTAAATAGGAAGAACTTCCTGAGTGATGATTCTCTTTCCAAAACAAAAAATTAATATATATAAATTCATACAGTTTTTTTCAAGAAGTGGGCCCATATAATTATATAAGCTTGCATTATTTTAGTTTTAATTTGATACTATCGTATCAGATTAAATTACATCCGAATTATCGCGCAGTAGAATTTAATACGATTTTATAAAAACTTCATTAAAATTCAAAATATTTTCAGAAATGATTACCTGCATATACGGGCTATACTTCAACGTCCTTTCAATTCTTTCAGACCTTAGTCACTTGCAAAAAGTTCACGTCTTTATAATTAGTGAAACATTTTTTAGAAAATCCTTTCCATTTCGAAATTTTACTCATATAATTATTTTGCATTTACTTCAAAAAATAAGTTGAAGAAGGAAAGAAAATTTGAAAAAATTAATTAAGATTGTATGGGATTTTGTAACTTACAACATTGAAACAAGGAAAAAATTTAGAACATACAGGGAATTCAGAAAAAATGTCCCCTCACTCAGTTGGATTTTTTGTGTTTTGTTGTTTTTTTTTTAACAACCCGTAAAATTCAAATTATTTTATAAAATATTAATGGGGTGTTAAAAAATATCAGTTATAGTTATTTCCAATTCAGCAAATGTTTTCGGAACTGTTACATACAAGCTATCTTTTAAATATCCCCATAACAAGAAATCACATGAATTTAGGTCAACATTTTTCAGCCAAATAATCTAGAACAATGTTACCGGTATGTGTCCGAGCACCATCTTGCATTATCCAAGCGTTTTCAATCTCTCTTCAAGTTTCCAAAAAAGGTACAAAGTAATGTTGTAGCAATTCTAAATATCTTTCCGACGTAAAGTTTTCTCTAAGAACCTCAAAAAAAAAGTCCCTTAGATGACAAAGCACACCATAGAGTGATTCTCTGTTTAAACAGAGGCGATGGATTTAAATGATGTGGGTTTTCAACGGTCCAGCACCTCCGATTTTGCTTGTTGCAATATATTGACAGGTAAAAGTAGGCTTCGTCCGTGTACCAAATATCATCCAGGACAGGCACGTTGCTAGGGGGGGCAAGGGGGCTAGAGCTTTGAGTTGATTTTCGACAAAAAGCAATAAATAAAACTATTTCATAAGAGATTTCGAAGTCTTTGACTTTAAATATAATCAAAAAATTGTTTGAGACAATGCAAACTAAAAATTAAATATGTCTACACAGAGAAAACTAAAATTGAGTTTGAATTAAAATATTTGTTGATTCAGTAAAAGTTTAACTGAATTCGGTCGTGTTGATGCAGTTGTTGTAACAATTAAAATAATTTGTATCTATTTAATTAATAATATTTTCATTTATAGTTTTATTCACAGCTATTAAAAATTTAATTGAATATTGTTTACTATTTGGAAAAATTTGGAAAAAAAATTGCTTAATTAAAAACAAATTGCCAAAATTACAAAATTTAAAAAAAATCACCAAAATTGTAAAAAAATAGCCAAAATTTAAAAAAATCGAGACCATTTGAATAAATCGCAAAATTTTAAAAAAAATGCCAAAATTTAAAAAACAATCCTCAAAATTGCAGAAATTTAAAAACTCCCAAAACAAACGCCAAAATTCAAAAAAAGTTGAAAAAAATCACCAAAATTAAAGAAATACGAATTTTCTACTTTAAACAATTTTTTTAATTTTGACGATTTTTTAAAATGTTTGCATTTGTTTCTATGTTGTTATTATACGTTATAAAACCTGAAATTTTTTTATACCAAATTTTCAATTAAACAGTTAATTGAAAGTAAGTTTGAAATCGAACAATAGTTTAATTGAAATTTTTTTGACAATAATTTTTTCTGTGTATTTTGAACATAATCTTTTAAAATGGTGATACCACTAAGACTCAAAATAAATTTCAGTTGTGCCGTAAAAGTCGTTACATTATTTATAATGCAATCTTTTTATTTAAATTTGGTTTGCTACGCACGCTTCTGGTAACATAGTTTTCAGTATTTTTTTACGATATATATTACGATATCTCAAAATCGAAGCAACTCGTTTCCCACACACAGAGACCATATTTTTTTAATTTTTCGAAACAAATTTAAGCCTCAAACTTTGATCGATATGCATAATGTGTTAACGTGGTCTAATGTGACTCAAATTTTCTCATTTTTTTTTTTGTAGGCTAAATTGTAAACAAATTTCGATCGGCACTCCTTGAAATGCGACATTTTAAAATCAAGCAGCTAAACCAGTCTTTGTGTTATAACGATGTAGTTTTTTTTTTAAATTTTAAAGGGTTTTTATTTAAAAAATTTATTAAAGAAAATTTGAAAAGCATTTGAAATTGTCCAAAACATAAATCAAATTGAATAGGAAATACATAATTTAGTTTAATTAAGACATGGGGGATGTCAGGTATATTTTACAATTTTCCAATTGTATATTTTTTGTTTGTCATTATTTCTTTCAGACTACAATCACGCTTGCTTGGAAAATTTTTAATACAAGACATGAAGTATAGCCCCCGATCTTAAAAAAAGTCGGACATATGAATAATTTGTTAAAATAATTCAAATAAGTTTCAGCCTGGGTTCAAAATGGTTTTCTAAATGTGTGTTTTCTCGAGCATTTTAACACTGTGTTTTAAATAAGTCTAAATTACCTAAACGTTAGACATATTTTCATACAAAGATGTGTTAAATTTCACCGCCAATTTTAAAAATAAATATGTTTTTCATATAGTTTTGCAGCTTTATCACCTATCCGAATTTTTTTTTTTTTGTTTATTTATTTTTATTTATTTATCTGTATTTCCATACAACAAGACATACATCTTTTAATTATAGTATGGAACTAGAAGAAGTTATAGTAATACAATTTAATACAATTAAAAAAAAAAATTAAAAAAAAGGATGACAAATTTTAAAAATCAAAAATTAAAAACAATTTAAAAACTACAAAAAAAAATTACAAAGTTTAACAATAGTGCAAATTAATTATTAATGTTAGTTTAAAGTGTGTAGTTACGTTGTATTATTGTTCAAATGTTTTGTTATTTCGGTTTTAAAAGTGTTTACGTTGCTGCTTGTTTGTGCCCTATTCGAAAGTCTGTTCCATAGATAGATCGCGTTATAGTAAAATTGCCATTCCGTTATCTTACTTCTGTGTGCAATAGGTATAACCTTATTCCCCCTGTCGGATCTTGCAAAAGTTATCCGATTATATAAATATGACGGTACTTTTGTATACACGATTTTGTGCAGAAGCGTAAGAGTCCTGATGTTGACCAGATTATTAAAAGTCAAGTTGTAAAGTTTTTTACTTAAGGTTGCAATTCTATCAATAGTGTGAAGACCAAATACATATCTAGCAATGTTATTGAAAAGAGTATTCAACTTTTGCTTACTAGTGGAATCACAATTAGCATAAACTTCGCATCCATAAAGAAGTAACGGCATTAAATAAGTTTTAGCAATTTGCATTCTAATATTAACTGGAGTGCAAAAGTGCGTTGCCCACAGAGTACGAAGCATTGAGTACGTTTTACCTACTACAATATTAACGTGATTATCCCAACTGAGAGTATTATTAAATGTAATGCCCAAATTCTTTGCTGAAGTTACGATTTCAATTATTTCATTGTTAATACGAATGTCAACGTTAATATTTTGTTTTAAAGATTTTTTACGGATTATTAAACATTTAGATTTTTGTGGGTTCAGGCATAGACCATTTCGTGATGCCCAGCAATAAATACTGTCAAGATCAGAATTAAGCTTGCATACATTTTCATTTATAGTTTTAAGCGATGTGTTGATGTATAGCTGCACGTCATCGGCATATAAATGAATTTTACTATGGGATACATTATCAGGTAAGTCATTAACGTACAAAGAAAATAAAAGTGGGCCCAGAATTGAACCTTGTGGTACTCCCCGGGTAACAGATAAAGCTCCAGAATAAGAATCAATTAAGAACACAGATTGAGAACGATTATCAAGGTACGATTTAATTAATGATACTGATGTGTCACAGAATGAGAATTGATAATAGAGCTTTGAACAAAGTAATGAATGGTCAACAGAATCAAAAGCTTTTGAGTGATCTAAAAGAACCAAAAGTGTCAAATTCCCACCATCAATAGAACAACGTATATCTTCAGTAACGTCAATTAAAGCTGTGATGCAACTGTGTTTCTGTCGAAATCCGGATTGCTTGCTGGTGAGCAGATTATATTGTGCTATGTGGTCACTTATCTGTTTATGTATTATTTTCTCAAAGACTTTGGATAGAAATGGTAAAATTGCTATCGGCCTGAACTCAGAATTGGACTTTGAAACTGGTATTATTTTTGCATGTTTCCAGTTAGTTGGAAAGACACTAGTCATGAGGATGGTGTTAAATAAATGAGTGATGAATGGTAACAGCTGAGGAAGTAGGATTTTAAGAAATTTTGGGTTGATGTTATCATAGCCAATAGCATTAGACTTAATCGAAATAATATTTTGTAAAACCTCAGATTCATTTACACAGCAAAATTCAAAAATGTCACTGCGATTATTATCAAAATTATAGTTGTGCTGTCCAAGAGCAGGAATAGGTATTCTTGTAAAAACATCATTGAGTTCAGCTGCACTATATTTGCAGATAATGTTATTATTTTTGATCTTCCCAATACCAATTTCACGTATGGTTTTCCATTTACTTTTTCCATCAATTGCGTTACTAAAACGTTTAGCATAATATTCCGATTTAGCCTTTCTAATTTGACGATTTACTTCAATTCTACCTTTACAAAATTCTTCTTTGAGCTCAGGTGTCTTAAATCGTTTCCAACGCGAGTAAGCTCTATCTCTTTTTTTTCAATTAAAAGTTTAATAGACACTGTAAACCAAGGTCTAGTAGTATTCTTTGTTTTTCTTGTTTTTATGGGGACAACAAGGTCATATATATGTAGAAGATTAGTTTCCAAAAAGCACAGCTGGTCATTAACAGACGGCATGTAAAAAATAGAATCCCAGTCAATATTATAAAAAATTTCAGCCAGAAATTGATAATTGATATTTTTAAAATCACGATACGAAAAAGTTTCGACTTTATGTTTCAAATGAAAATCATAAGTTATAAAAATTAAATCATGTCTAGAAAAGCATGATGCCGCCAGTTGATCATATAGCAGCACTTTGGACACATCATTAACAAAGAAGAGATCAATTAGAGTACTCGCAGTGTTGGTGAAATGAGTAGGTAAGTTACAATTAACAGATGAAAGACCAATTTGTAACATTGAATCAGACAGATCAGTAGTTTCTAATAAATCTGAGTTGAAATCACCAGCAATTATTAAATCAGTACAAGAAGTTGTTAATTGCTCAAGCATTTCCAAGAAAGTGGAGTAATCTACACGTTTGTAATAACGGTATACACAACCAATCATTAACTTATTCCCTTCGGTTAATATATTTACAAATAAGTACTCAATTTCCTCACCATCACCAAATTGACGTACAAAGTTTGATTTAATTGTGTCCTTAATATATATTGCCACACCGCCAGCACGAGTTTTCTTAGTATTATGCTTACGATCCGCTCTATAAAGTCTGTAGCCATTAAGGTTTACTATGCTATCAGGAGTTTCTCTTTTAAGCCAGGTCTCAGAAACACAAATAACATCCATTGATGAGTTTTCAAAGACTAGTCTAAATTCATCAATTTTATTGTTTAGACTTTGTGCGTTAATATGACACATCTTGACACCTTCAAATTGGTTGGCTAAGATACGAACCATGTTAATAATACCATCATTGGAACTGACAGTTAAACTATCCAAATTTGGAGACATCATAAACGAATAGATAAAATGCAAAACTAACAGCAACGCAAAATATATAAAAAGTATTTGAACTCATGCAAAATATCGGTAAGTTTGTTAAAACATGAAAAAATAAACAATCGTGAAAAAAGAGATTTTAAACAATAATTAATGTATAAAATAATAAAAATCAATACAATAATGACAAGAAATGATGTTATTAGGGGAACAATTAACAGTTGCCACATCCTATTCATGAAAATGCTGCTTAATTTGCTCCTGGAATTCAATCAGCACCGGTTCATCAGTCGATAATTTTTTTACATACACCAGACCACGTAAAGTATATGTACTTTGGATTTTACGTTCTTTTTTCAGATTTAGCGCCTGCCTAAGTATGTTGTAATTATAGGGTGTTAAATTTTCGTTAATATAGATAGGTTCATCACTATCAAAACCTGCATTTCTTAGCTTTAAAGTAACAGGCAAATTTTCATTTTTGTTGTCCCGCCGATATTTTGCAATGACCCTTAGCAGATAGTTTTTATCATAGGGAGAAAATAATTTGATGACAATGACTTCATCGTTTGGAGTATATGGTTTGTTATCTTTATATATTTTATTAAGTCGATACATGTTATCAACCTGAGATGTAGGAACTTTTAAAAATTTACAAATATTTTCGAAGATTTCAAAAAGATTTTCGTTTTCATAATAGGGTACACCTCTGATTCGAATACTGCTGGCTACAACAGAATTTTCACTTTTTAAAAGTTTTCTCTTCAAATCAATAATATCATCTTTCATTTTTACGGTTTCAACACTATTCATTTCGAGCTTGTTCACTCTTTCAGTTAAAACATTCAAATCATCTTGTATAGAATCAATTCTTTTATTCAACACCGATAGTATTTTTTCTTCGCTTTTGTTTATTAAATCTGCAATATAATCAAAATGTTTTGCTTCACTATCGATGATTGCATTCTTAATAACTTCTACTGTTATGCTTTCACTTTCTCTTATCAATTCTCTTATAAAGATTTTATCAACGCTTGCTAGTCGTGGTATTACACAGCTACCTTCAGGAACAGACTCATCTCTTGGTCTCTTACTAGTTGTTCTTGGCATTTTAGTGAGTGTGTGTGTTAAAACTATATATGTAGTTTTGTATTATTAATTTTTTTTTTTTTTTGTTTTTTGTTTTTTTTTTTTTGCGGGTTTTTAATATTTAGTTTTTCAAAGAGTTATTGTAGGTTTGTTTGCTTTGTTTCTGTTTGTTATTGTTACTCCCTCTTTAGATTTACACCACCAAATAATAGCACAAAAATAGTTGTTGCTGCTGCTATTCAATTTTGTTATAGCATTTATTTTCTTATAAAACAGTTTATTTATATTGTTACAGTTTATAGAAAAAAATTAACGCGTGTTGTAATTTATAAAGTGTTAAAACAAAAAAACTTTAATTTATTTTTAATTGAATCGAGTAGATTAAAGTAAAAAAAAAAATATTTAATCAGAGCTTAAATAAAACACAACCGCTCTTGTTGAGAGTTAAAAAAAAAAAAAAAAATGAAAAAAAAAAAAAAAATAAAAAAATGAAAAAAAAAATGAAAAAAAAAAAAAAAAAAAAAAATGAAAAAAAAAAAAAATTTCATTAATTTTAAAGGGAATCCATCGGAAAAGCTTCCTTGTAAGTGTCAGGCAATTTATATAGGATATTTACCTTTTAATTTGTTTTTTGGACAGTTATAAATTTTTAATTTCCCGAGTTAAAACGTTTGCATAAAATAATACATTATTTTATATACACTTATAAGGTTTTGTCTGCTAGTGTATTTAACCGGACATAGTTATATAAATTCATATATAAAATTAATTTCGGAGAAAAAATTTAATATGATGTCATATATAGTTGCGTATAATTGTATATTGCATTTAGAATACGCTAAAACTAATTCAATTCATAATTACGTTATATTTATATACCTAGACATCATATTTTGGATAGTACAATTAATTGCATCATCATTTTGTGTATAATTTTATACGTAATTACCCATTAGACGTTTTCAAATTTGACGTGTTTCGCGGACTGTGATCAACCAGATTAAAGCGTTGTTTCGGGAGGGTTTTGTTTCAAAATGACCTGAGAAAGCGATTTCTATTATTAATACATGATTGCCCATTACGTGTTGATAGGTAAAAATTTAGCAAAAAAAAAGCTGTAACTCTAGTGTGCACATATTTTTATAAGTTTCCCCGGGTTACACAAAAAATGTATATATGTATAATCAAAATAAAAAATCGATTTTTAAAGAGCTTTTAGATTTGATTAAAAGAACACCTAAAATTTAGAGAAATATATGAAATCTTTATTTAAGTCGATAGAACGATCTATATAATTCAATGTTTAAAGATGATGTCATGTTAATGCTGACCGCTAGGTCCAATTTTGGCATACTCTCTCCAACATATTGGCCGGTATCTCACGAATAAATTCTTCCATATTGGCTTCCAGTGCGTCAACCGTTGTGGGCTTGCCCCATAGACATGAGCCCCACAAAAAATAGTCTAAAGGCGTTAAATCGTACGATCTAGGCGGCCAATTGACCGGCCCCAATCGTGAAATAAACTGTTTATTTTTTATCATCTCACGGTAGCGCTCGCCATTCACAGTAACGTTCCTGCCTTCGTCTTTTTTGAAAAAGTCCAATGATGCCACCGGCCCATAATCCACACCAAACAGTGCATTTTTCGGGATGAATTGGCAGTTCTTGCAATGCTTTTGGCTGCCCTTCATACCAAATACGGCAATTTTGTTTGTTCACGTATCCATTCAACCAGAAATGAGCTTTGTCGCTGAACATAAAAAAATAAAAAAAACCGGATCTTCAAACAACTTTCCCAGCGCCCATTCACCAAAAGTTAGCAATTGTGGTAGGTCGTGTGGCTTCAATTCTTGCACCAGCTGTAGTTTAAAAGGTTTTACGCTCAAATCCTTCCGCAAAATTTTCCACGTAGTGGAGTAACAGAGGCCAAATTGCTGCGATCGGCGCCGAATCGATAGTTCCTCTGTCCGCACTCTACGTATGCGTGTTGGTGGTTTTAATGTCCAATAATGTAAATTTGGTGCGAAATTTAGGCACAAGATTCCGAATAGCCGCCTCAGAAGGTCGCTCAAACTGTCCATAAATTGGAAGAAGTGCACGATGCACTTTCTTAACCGATCATGAATTTTGATAATAAAATTAAATAATCTGCAAGCGTTGTTCGTTTGTAAGTCGATTCGTGGTTAAATTATAGAGCAAACTGAACATTTTTAACAGTAACGGCTGAGCTGCCAAAAACAGTGTTGCTAAAAAAATCACCCTTTATTACAGTTTTGTAGCTACAAATTTATTGACCACGTCAGTTACAATTAAGACAACCTAATTTTTCTATTTCAAATGCTGAAAATTTTGTAATTGATATTGAAAACTTTCATTTGCAATCAAAGAAATTAATTAAAGATTTCCTTTAAATTTTTAATATTCAAAGTGAAATTAAGATTTTCACATTATTTACCATTTAACTTAAAATTTTCTCAATTACAATTAGTTAAGTACAATTTAATTTATAGTTTCTGCAAGTTTTAATGCAAAATTCCAAACTTATTCCGACAACTTATTTAACAAATTGAGAAAAATAATGGAAAATGTCTGAAATGAAAGAAATTCAGATTTATTTGTAAACAGCGATTTATAGATTTATTTGGGGACACAAAAATTTTGGTATCCATATCATTTGTAGTAACTTAGGGTTGCCATTTGTTATAAATATTTATCCGACTTAGACGACGTCAATTACATTTCACAATTATTCTCCTTGTGAAATTTTTCTATACTAGTAATAATATGACACTTGTGGGCTTAAGCGCTTCCTTAGAAAATTCTCAATTTTCGCAATACCAGACATGGGAGATAATATCAATATTTGTGCATTTAATTACAGGCCAATTACATTTTATGTCTAATTACATGCAATTGGGTGTAATTGAGTAAGTTCCCTGAAATTAAATACACAGATGTTGGTAGTCCCCATGTTTGGTAGTAAAAATTCTACAAATTTTTCAAGGAATCGTTTAAGCTCACAAGTGACCGTAGATCTGAAATTATTAATGATGTAGAAAATTTTCGTAAGTGAATGATTGTGAAATATAAATGACGTCGCCCAAGTCTGATATTTATAATATAGTTGGAAAAGACTTTTCGGAAAAAGTTGCATAAAAGTCGAACAGTTAAGAATATCGGAATAAACTAATTATGCATTAATATACATAAACTAATTATGCATTAATATACGATTAAACTAATTATTTTTTTTTTTTTTTTAAAGAGAGGCAACACTCAGGAAATACTTCCTATATTTAGTGTGTTGCTTTCTTTGGAAAGGGATAGTATAGAGATGAAAGGTGGGGAAAGATGAAGGGCTTCAGACATGCAACACTGTAATTGCGCGAGATGATAAGTCTTAGAACAGTTGTTGCTCGCCACCTGATGGAGAGTTGGCGAACTTATTGAAGCTTTTTGGTTCATAGCCCTGATTCATTATTTTACTTCGGGTGGGTTAATTGCTATGGGAACACCGAAGGTGGACATTGCGATACGTATGAGGGATAGAAAAAACTCATACATATTATTTTGATGTTGCCGGCACCGGGGATCGAACCCGGAACCTTCTGTGTAAAAGTCCAACGCGCTAACCATTACACCACAACGCCCACAATAATAATAATGCATTAATATACATAATTTTTAGCTTAAACCAACTAGTATTCCTTAACAAAACGCCATTTAAATGTCACATAAACCATTTATTTTTTTTTTTATTAATAAAAATGCTTGAAAGTTATCGGACATATTTCGTATACCAGCTAATACGTCTGCGGAAGATCTTTCACTTGGTACCACATTTGTCTAAGAAGTCTGTAGAACATACGATATAAACCAAAAAAAAAAAACGAAGAATGGGATAAAAGATGAGTTCAAAACTCATCTTTTAAAATATGAACATGAGATTGAGCCACTAAAAAAATGCGTGTCACTATTTTTTCTCATTTATCATAACAGAAAAAGTATTGAAGTTTTGGTAATAATCCACTGCGAGAATTATCTGCATAATATCAATGAATTTTTGCATTATATCTATGAATTGTGACTGGAACTCGTTCATTGAAACTTTGCATAAAATTAATGCGGCTCTTCATAAAATTTAATGAAAAATTTCATATTATTTATTAAAAATTTAATACGACTAATTAAAAATGTTCATTAAAAATAGTTTCATTGTAACTATGAAACATTTTTAATTAAGTTTACGAAGTTTTTCATAAACATTGTGAAGAAAACTTCATTAGTTAAGTGAAAAAAATTCCACTAAAACTCGTCCAATGGATTCCCTCTCTTTAGTACCGGTAAAATACCGAGTTTTAAATTTTTAGGAACTATATATTTTTTGAATATCTGATGTTTTGCCAACGTCGAAAAGAAGAGACGCACTACGGTTTAATGGTTGTTTATCAGTCATCGACGTTGAAGACCAACGTTGAAATTCAGTCGTTTTGCCAACGTACGCACTTTACCATTCCTCCGATAGTATTTTTCTGACAACAAATTACATAATTAAACTAATTTTCTTTTTGATTTTTTACCTCAGCCTAAGGTTTCATTTTGATTATTTTTATACCCTCCATCCCATAGTGCAGGAGGGTATATATCACTTTGTCAAATGTTTGTAATTCTTTTAAAAAAAATCTGGGACCCCATAAACTATATATATTCTTGATCAGCATGAATAGAGAAGTCGATATAGCCATGTCCGTCTGTCCGTCTGTCCGTCTGTCCGTCTGTCTGTGTTAATAGAAAATACTCCGCTAATACAGAAGAGGTGTTGCTAATTTTCAGTCAAATTGTTTGTTGATATCATGAGCAGTTTGCTAGTGAAAATGATCAAAATCGGTTAACGCGTTCAAAAGTTATGAGTGAAAATGTGGGAATACTTCTTAAAATTTTGAATCAATTTTAAAATATTCTATTTATTTCATCATACATACGTACATTCAATGCTTATACACAAGAATATACGCAATCAGGGATGGCAGTCAATATCGCTAAATTACTGTAACCGATTCAAACCCCTTCCAACTGACCATCGTTAACCCAAAAATACTGTTACCGGTAACGGTATTTTACGTTATCCGTA